>MU224687.1:175768-201044 GCA_018584345.1 Thuja plicata | reverse complement strand
ACAACTAGGTCAATCTGAGGGCCTTCATTTTACATTTTACACATCCATGACTAGAGAGCTATGGATCGATATTTGAGGCCTCATTCTTGAGCAACCTTGAATGGAATGATTCATAGAAGTGTGACAATATTTATGCACACAACAAGGATCTGCCACCTTCAACTCATTTTGGATAGCCTGGAAAACTACTTATAAAAAACTAATGTGGTATGATCATAGTATAAGCCATGGTTTGAGTTTTTCTTTCTTAAATATTGGGGAGCCATTTTATCTATTAGAAAAATTAATGTTTACATTCTCTGCCATATTTTCTAATATCATCCAACAAGACAATAGTCCTCTTTCTATTGTTAAGAATCTCAAAGGTAAACATCTCTTTAAAAAAGGAATTCATATTTTTTGGGACTTATGGGAGCCTTTGAATTTTAAATACAAAATATGGTAGCAACTTAAGCCTCAATTTAGTCTTTTGTCTACCTATAGAGCCTCATTCAAAAGAATCCAATAGTTAGTTAAACCTAAGTTGATTTGTCTACTTTCCACACCTTGTAATGATAACTTCCTCAAAGATTGGAAGTGACCAAACAAAAAATAATAATTAGGTTTTCCCTCTCAGGATTGTGTAAGACAATCCTCTCATCCATTCCCTTATCTCACCAACTTAACCTGATGGCATTGCAAGTACAATAGAAAAAGATGGCCCCCTCCAACTTTCCCCTTCTGCCTCAAGAAGGAGAAGTTATCAAACATGCTTTTTGGTTTTTCCTCCATGCCTAGGAGCTTTGGAACCTTATCCTTTCAAATTTTCTTTCATTTCTTTTGCATGCTTGATTTTGGAGAACTACTCTTCTTCGACTCTCCCCATATCATACCATTATTTCTTATACCTTTAGACACATCACCCTTATGTTAGGATTAATGTGTCATCAACCTTGTAAATCCTATGACGCGGTTCCAATATCCTTGGAAAGTGTCCTAAGGTGCCAAGGATGCATTGGACAAATATTTTATAATATTTATTTCTCACTATTATTAGTGATACATTCATAAGGGGTGATTGGTTCCACTAGTAATGATAAAAGTGGGTTATGAACACAATTATTTAATATTGCTCTCCCTACTTATGGATATCCAGAATAATATATTTAATGACTTAAGAAAGTTGAAAAAGAGTGACCCATGGGATTCTCCAAGTGGGAGAACTGAAGAGACACCATGTGTCTCTTGGTTTTCGGTCATTTATTACATTTAATGTAATATTTATCTTCCAAGTATAGGTGTCCATGCTAGAGGGAAGGTGTTGAGAGCTAAAAAAGTGAATTTTCAAGTTCCATGGAAGCATTGCAAGGGTTGTGGTCGTGAGGAATGAAGAGGATCCTTAGGAACCTTGATTGGTGGTTTTGGAGCTCTTTCAATTCTATAAATATAATCTTTTGGGTGTAGATTATATCAGCACAAATCAGAATAGTTGAATGTATATTTCTTTGCAAGTTCAAAGGACGGATGTGAGGCATGAGGAGGTTGTTCACATGTGCATAGGTGCTTCTATGGTGGAGGCAAAGATGGGAATGAAAGTGATTGTATTGTAAGCCTTTTTATTATTTTTAATACAAGATTATCCTATCTTCTTGTTGCAGTTTATTTTTCCCACAAGGGTTTATCCACGTAAATCTTGTGTTATATGTGGATGTTATGTTGTTGATTCATGCCTTATTGTTGTCATCTTATACTGATATTAATCATTATTTATTTCTATTATAAGTTCACATAAGACAGGTTTATTAAGCATGTTTAATAGGCTTTTTTTTGGCATCGTAAAGAAGGATCTAATCATGTGTTTTCCACAAATAAGGCAACTTCATTTTTAGATATGCTTATGAGTTTTAGATTTTTCATGTTGCTACTATTGAAGCCTTGTATCTCATCCTTTGATTAGTTTATTGGATATAGATTGATCTTCATAATCTTTGGTAATTAACATATTTATTTCCCAACACCTTATGCATCTTTGGAGATTCTATTGTTTGGTTGTCTTTTATCACACTTCCCATTCTCTTTAATCAGTGCTCATGATTATATGTGCTAAATTCTCATTACAAATCTGTATTCTTTAGTTTGCCCTCAAAGATAATTCCGATCTCAAGAAAACCTTAGAGGATTTACACGTTCAACTCGAAGCTTTTGAGGCTAAATTTCCTAAAATACCAAATTTCCAAAGTGACATTAGGATTGAGGAACTTATAGACTATTGCGATGTGCTTTAACTAGTGCTTTGGATGGCCACTGAGTTGCTTCCAAAAATTGTGGATGGTATTGTTGAGACTAAGGATGCTTTGGTTAAATCCAATTAAAAAACACAAGACTAGTATTGAATTCTTTTTCACTGATGGAGTTATCCTGCTACTACTATTGTTAGTAATCCTTCTACAGAGAACAAACATGCATAATCTTGAGTGGAACAATAGTTTGAGAAAGCATTATCACCCTCCACAATCACACAGAAAAAAAAAAAATTAAAATGAAAAGCTATTGTAATCAATTCTATAAAACTGCATGTAGAAAATACATAGTATTTTGTCTAGGAATACGTCTCTGGAGAAGTTTTTCAATTCCTTCTATGAGCTAATAGCAATGGTTGAAGAGCAAAGACCTTTTGATGATGAATGCTTTGGTCGTAGCAGAGTCAAGTCAAATATTGAAAAAGAGTCTTCTGAGACGGCCCATTAAACCATGACAATTCTAAAATACATCATCTTAGCTACAAATTGTTTTTTGTAAAATTAGTACTAATGTAATTTTTCTTTCAATAAAAAGATTATTTATTTTAATTAAAAAAATTATAAAATTAAATACCATTCTTTCCATTTATATTTTTATATTTAATAACTGTTACAAATCCTCAAATTATAATGCCCAACTTAATCTCATTGATTAATTTTAAGTCACTACTATTTTATCTAGCATGAACCTTTTCAAAGAAAGTCCCATAGAAATATAGTTCCCCAACCAAAAATAAGTAAAATTGCGTACAAATGCAACTTGCATTCATTAAAAAGACATCAACCAAACATGTATGGTTATGGAATTCGTCTACATCACACATGATACTCGTTGATTACTTTATACATGTTTAAGAAATAAGTTGGTTGTATTTAGCGCAAAAGCAAAGTAGTTCACACCATCTCTATACAAAATGTCAATGTCCCTATTCTATTTAGCATTCTACCAAATGCTTGGGGGACCCGCTTCTATGACCAACTTTAATGTTATTTCTATTTATAAATTATAAAGATAAAAATAATATACCTAAACATCAACACTTAACTTATAATCTAAGAACACAAGAAAATAAATCAACTAGCATGAATATATTGCTTCGCCCCTAAATTTTGGGAGGAAAATCATATTAGTAAAGAACAAGAGACATACAATATTTTTCAAATGTGACTTAATTCCTTTTTCAATGAGGAGTTGGTTAAGAATACATTTTTTTAAATTATATTAGGTTAATATTAAATGGTTAATGTCATTTCAAGTGAATTTGGTAGAAGCACATCTTTTAGGTTGATATAAGTTTAGAATTTGTTTGTGCAACTTGTGACTGAATAAAGATATATAAAATTAATAATAGATTTTTTCATGTTTTTTAAATAATTTGTAGAAAGATTCTATATGATTTTTAACACTTTGAAAAAGATAGTAATATATAAAATAATTAATTGAAAGGACATGATATCTGTCTAATGTAAAAAATAAAAGCTAAAGAAGATTTGCTTCTAAATGTCATCAATATTAATTAGATAGTAGAAGAAACTAGTGAACAACAAATGAAGTACCAAAAGATACTACTAAGAAACTAAAGTGGTGAATAAACACGTCCACCACCTAGGCATTCACTGTACTTTATAGGACAAGTTCATGTGAGGGACTAACACAATCATGGTAGGGACTATGCAGCCATAAATTTCATCAATCATACGAAAGGGACACTTAGTTTTTTTTCTAAAAATTTATTTGTTTACACACCAATGCAAATTTATTTAAATTTATGGCTAGATAGCCACTACTCACAATCATTGGATTTTGCATTTTTAAACCTAGTTCTTAATACTTATTAGTTAAAGGAAATTCATGCCACATATAACCTCCCTTATTGTTCAAATAGAGTAATGTAGTACACTATTAAGTATCAATTACAAGGCATACACAATCATCATCCTAAGCATGCCCTTTGAATGAATAGGTAAAAGGTGCTTGAGGATAGAATGTAAATCTAAATATAATGATTGTAGGTAACTTGACCACCAATAATTATTGGTTGAACACACACAAGTATCCCATAGAAGTTAATTGTTATAGTACAACTTTGGTAGAGGAAAAGGGATCTACCATTGATGCCAATGAAATATTCTTCTTTGAGAGTAGGAATTTCTTGAGCCAGTTTTGCATTTTACATTTGATATCTTTCCTTCTAAATTCTATAGGAAATCCACTTAAGTAAAAGATATATTGCACTAAATTTAGGGAACTATGAGCCAAATACTAAAAATATTCTTCAGATGCTTGTTTGACATAATATCATGGAGGAAGGGGCCATGAGGGTTTAATCACTTCTTCTCACAAGCTATAGTGATAGTGAGCTAATAAATAAAACAATAGAGTGCAATAAGGCCCAAAACAAAGAAAAATAGGATAATGGAGAACAAAAAAAGACATAGGAAGTCAAGCACAACCAAAAGACCCATTTTTAAAAGGGGGGAAGAAACTAGATAAGAAGGATACGTTCCACATGCCACCTCATTCTTATCATAAATCCATTGTGACATATCAAATGTGTTGGTAATTGAAACCTTGTTAAATTTGATTAATAGATTGGGATATTGTAACACCTTAAGAGTATGTAATTAAATATGGCTATTTTGTTTATAATTCAATTAAGAAACATTGAAGGAAGCACATGAAACAATATGAAAAACAAAAGTAGAAATGAGACATTAATTTATGGGGTAAATCTTTACAAGAAAAAAACCACTAGAGAGAGGATGATAACATAATAAAAAAATTAAATCTAATATAACAAGTCTTTCTTGAGGAGTATCTTAATTTGTAGATTACAACATAAAACATACAACCTCCAACTAGGTTTAACTCACCTTCTAGCAATAAACCTCCAACCAAATGAACCTTATTCAACTAGTATTTATTTAACAAGTAAACAATTACCAAGATGTTCTAAGGAAATCCAACTAATTCAACTATTAAATAACCAAGGAGAATACTAATAGTCAGGCAGCCAAAAGCTAACTGTACCATGACACCAACATATTTCATATTATAGTATGTATGGATTCTCCACATGATTACTAAAAACACAAAATAATATATTACCCCTCATAATCACTCAAATTTTTTTTACCATGATATTTCTTGAATCACATACATGTCTTCTTATTCTTTAGACAAACAACATCCATGAACTGTACTAGCAAAGGAAAACACCTAATCACTTCTATTCACTCGTGGTACCATTGAGTATCCTTAAAATATTGACATGCTCCTAGCCACCATTTCAATTACTCTAATAGTTCTACATATGCACTTGCATTGTCATACTCAGTCCAATAACTTAGATAATTATGTAATTGTTAGTTATCCTCTAAATCATGCACAATTACAACCATAGAAACATTAGAATTAAATAACAATCCATTCTAAATCACAATATTTAAAACTCACCACAAATGAATTTGGAGTTATTTTCTAATCTATGATAAAACAATGTCAACATGAACTTAGAAAAAGTTCACTAAATTTTATTAAATAAAAACTTTACAAAGAACTTATTGTTTGGGTTAAATAACACACCCCTAAAACTTAAAATAAGATTTCCATTAGGAGCTAATAATTTGTGTAAAGTCAAGATTTTTACTTTACCTTCTATCTTCTTATATTTATTTCTCTCAAATTAACTTTTTGGAGTTGTACAAGTTTGGAGAGCCTTTGGGGTTATTTAAATACCATGTTTGTCAAGTACATTAAGTGTTGCTTTACAAATTGTAAATCCTTTCTATACCCCATAGTCCTTTCATATGCTAAATTATAAATAGTACCAATTCTTCAAAGTTTGGAATGATAATGTGTAAACCATTTTGATTCTCTAAAGCTAGTTGGTGAGGTAAATTTGTTTTAATCCTTGAAATGACTCATTTTACTCACATTTTTTTTTCATTTTTTCTTACTTTGGGTCTTTGGACACTTCACCTTACTCCCAAATATAAGCTACTTTTTTTAGAAGTATAATTTTTCTATAGTTTTTGGAATTTTTTCATTGATGTCACTTGTTTCCTCCAATAGTATTGTAGACGGTATCTGAATTTCACTCCACACTTGTTTGCTCACTATGATATAAACACACGATTTTAGTAGCAGGAATGTATGGCCAAAAAATATGTATACTCAATAGTACATGTGATAGTTCTAGTTTTCAAACAAGATATGACTCCAGAACTATGCTTTTGAAAAACACTCTATTTTCTGAAAATAGTGCACATCAGTTTGTGAGGCTACATTTTGACACAAGGTTATTCCACAGGGGCTTCACTTAGTGAACCTAAATCATAGCATGTGTGTTCAGGGATACTAAATAATCCCCCTATTTTTTAAAATATTGCCCCAAACACCTTTATTGTCACCCCCCTCCAATTCCCACCCAATACCCACCACACCCATTTTCCTATATAAATCCCCACCCCTCACCCCAAAAAACCCTCCCTCTCCCTTTTTTTTGCCCATTTTAAACCCCCCAATATGAAACCACATGGTATTGTATTTCCCCTTCAGTGAAGACCATGTGGGTTATTCGAGGGTCTACAATTTTTGGTCAAGGTTAAGCACTGAATAAACTTTATGATCTCATGTTTTGCATAATTATCTAGTTGGGTTGAATTATGTAAAAGAAGTGTGTAAAGAATGAACTAAATGGTAATGTTTGAAGGCCAATTTGAAGTCGCCATATCCTTTGAATAAACTTCTCTCTTGGGCTAACATCCTACTTTCCTGGACAAGTGTGTGTCTGTGTGTGTGTGTGTGTGTGTGTGTGTGTGTGTGTGTGTGTGTGTGTGTGTGTGTGTGTGTGTGTGTGTGTGTGTGTGTGTGTGTGTGTGTGTGTGTGAATTTTCTCCTCATAGATAGAGATGCACACGTTTTGAAGAAAAAGAATTTTTTTATGGTAATCCAAGATGCACACGTTTTGAAGAAAAAGAATGTTTTTATGGTAATCCTTTGTAGTGGAAAATATTGGATGAAGTGTGCAATTTTTATTTACTGAACTTCATTAGAACTATACTTAATTCATATGATAGATGCAATCCTAGTAGTTCAATTTTGTATTTCTTGACAATGAGTCCTCTTTCAGCAGTGAGCCTTATTAAGGATAGTGAGTCCTCTAGTAGTGAGCAATACTATTGTATGACAAGGAAACCTAGCATTCAAAAGAATGCATGAAATAGACAACCACAAAGCCTAAAACATCATGAAATCTAATCCTACTCGCACCATTAAAGAAATTGAGACAAATTACATAAAATTGAAAAAAAAATCAACAAACACTCCCTCAATTGGACTTCAATTTCCTTTCTTTCTTCTCTAAATATTGTGATGTTACTCCCATTTTGACAAAGTGCACCTACAAATGAAATAAATTGAAAAAAAGACGATAATGAGAATACTTGAAAGTTTGTGGTTAGTTAAGATGAGAGAAATGAAACCAATTTATAGAATTGGGAGTGAGATTGCGAAATTGGTGATGAATGTGCAAATTGAAAAATGTCATAGTTATGACATGATTGAATCATAATTTGGAATGCACAAATTAAGGGAAATTAGGAGGCCAAATTAGTGGGAAAGGGGAAGGGAAGGTGTAAGGAATTTGGAAGCTAAATTAGAGGAGGTGAAATTACAAATAGGGGATGAAGCACAATTAGGGGGATGAAGGCTATAATTAAGGGATAAAATCCCATATGGAAAAATGGGAAATTATCTAATATTAAAAATCAAATAATCCCACATATTAGATAATTAGGAAAAGGAAATTATTAATTCCCAAATTTCAGACAAATTAGCCAACTAATTAATATAGATTTAATTAATTACAAAAACATAGGAAATGGGATAAATAAATAGAATTTATTTATTAAAGCTTACAACTTAGGGATAAAGGATAAATTAATGGTTGATTTACCCCTAAAGAGGATAAATTGGTGGATTGACGAGATTGACATGAAAAAATTAAAGGGATCATAAGCAGACAATGATTAGGTAAATTGATCAAGAGATGACGACAATTAGTGATGAACATTAGTAATTAATTAAACAATTTTCAATATTTAATTAACGATGAATGACACGATATCAACATATGATAAAGATCACTTGTGTGACATAGAAGAATATTTATAAAATAGGCAAAATGATATTTCAATCACAATGCAAAAAGTGTTAAAAACTATAGGTGTTAACCATTTTCAGCATCTTCATTTTTCCCCTCTTTGAGACAATCTAATTTAAAGCATTGTTTCAAGAAAATTTGAGAAAAAATTGCATCAAAAATTGTCCTAGAAATGACAAGATATAAGGGTTCCCCCTTGAAAAATTGATCAAAAAAATACAAGAGGTTAATTACTCGACAATGACGAGATGATTGCACATAAACAAACAGTCTAAAAATTGGAGGTCAAACGCAAAAGTTATGAAGTCTAGAGTGAGAAAAACATAGTGAACAATATAAAATAATAAGCGTGCATGTCCATCTAGGTATAAACGGAGTTTGAGAGGGTAAAAGAGCTCATTTTCAATCTCTCCTTTGGAAAATTTGGAGCTCTAGAGAAAGGAAGATGGTACAGATTTTGGTGCATAAATATTGTGGCAAGGGCGTACAGAGCTACAAATGACTAGAGGGTGTGGAGGCATAGTTATATACATTAGATCCCCCTCATGATTATACATTTGTTTCAAGATTTTCCGTGCATTTTTTTTTTTTTGGGATCAAACCAAGGTCCTTTGGTCAAAGTTGCATAGTCAGGTGTGCATTTTGTGCAATTAGGCATAATGTTGTGTAGTAAGGAGTGAATCTTCATAATTGGGTTAGGTTCTACATAATTGGGAATAGTCCTATGCAGTTGGGATAGGTTCTACACGGTCAGGAGGGATACTATACAGTTACTCATATTATTGTGTGTTTTGTCAAAGGTCTGTGTAGTCAGGTCTTCCAACTACACAATAGGTACACTTTGAATAAATCATGCATAGTTAGGTAGATAAAAATAAGTTTTAAAGGTCAAAATTGGGTCAAAAATAACGTTTAGGTACACATTAGGTCAACTCAATCAAACTTGGTCAAAAAAATATTAGATAGCATATCAATGACACATTGTACCATGTTATACGTAGGTTGATCTTGCATCTTTACAAGCATGCGACAGTAGGTTGTCATGCATGGGATTACATCATCATTTGAGTGGTCATGAGCATGGCATTCTATTGTCATTAGGTCTGTATCATATTATGTACATGCCCAATATCAAGGAAAATAGATAATTGATTACAACATTGACAAAGTGATGGCATTTGGAGATGAGTTCATTTCATTTATCGACAAGAGAGGAAACCATCACTTTGGAGGACGTCAGGTGCATTCTCAAGATTCCCATCCATGGAGAGTTTGTAGTGTATGAGACAACAACAACAACAAGAAGGGTGGCCTTCAGTAGGTTATTTGATTACACACAAAATTGAATCCTAACCAAACTATTATAGATATTAAGAAAGAGAGCATAAAAACATGAAAACTATAATAAAAACACTCCCTAGATATGGCTCCAATGTCTTTCTTTCTTCTCCTAAATATGATTTTTCTCTCTTTGTGATAAAGTGCACCTATAATGAAATCAAAATAATCGCAAGAATACATGAAACCATGGTTTCAAATTGATAGAATGACATTGAAAATTATGGTCAGCCAAATGTGAGAAATTATGACCAATTTATAGAATTGCAAACAAGGTTACAAAATTGGCAAATCACATGATTGAATGTACAAATTGGAAAATTCCATAATTGTGAAATGATTGAATTATGATTTGGAATGCACAAATTAAGGGAAATTAGGAAGTCAAATTAGTGGGAAAGGGGAAGGGAAGGTGTAAGGAATTTGGAAGCTAAATTATAGGAGGTGAAAGCACAATTAGGGGGATGAAGGCTAGGATCAAGGGATAAAATCCCATTTTGAAAAAAAATGAGGAATTATCTAATATTAAAAATCAAATAATCCCACATATTAGGTAACTAGGAAAAAGGGGATTATTAATTCCCAAATTCAAGTCATATTATCCAACTAGTTAATATGGAATTTAAAAAAATGCAAAAACATAGGAAAATGGATAAATGAATAGAACTTATTTATCAAGGCTTACAAGTTAGGGATAATGGATAAATTAATGGTTGATTTACCCCTAAAGAGGAAAAATTTCTTGATTGATGAGATCCACATGACAAGTTTAAAGGGATCATAATCATGCATAGATTAGGGGAAAATGATCAAGACATGATGACAATCAGTGACGAACATTAGTAAGTAATTAAATAATTTACAATATTTAATTAATGAATAATGAAACAATATCAAAAAATGATAAGATCACTTGGGTGACATATAAGAAAATTTAGAAAAGAGGCAAAATAATATTTCAATCACAATACGAAAAAATGTTAAAAAGTGGCATTGCAGGTGTTAACCATTTTTTAGTGTCTACAACTATAATATGTTATTACTATTGGAAATGAGATAAGTAACTGAGAGGGGATGGGTGAATCAATTACTTCAAAACAAAACATTTTTCCCTTAGATGTCCTAAATACTTTAACATTGTTACTCGGTCAATTAAGATATTTTTCTGTAACTCGGGTGTCAAAACAATCTTTATAATATCGAATGCAATTATACTTTAGTGAGTAAGTGCAGAAACATAAAGCATGAAAACAATAACATATACATAGGTGACACCAAGATTTAACATGGAAACCCAATATGGGAAAAACCACCAATGTAACTAGTTACTATTTTTCACTCTTCTAAAGTCAGCCCTGTTAGGAGCCAACCATTTTAAAGGTTACAATAACACACTGTTAGGTGTGACCCTGTTAAAGGATTTAATCACCCTATGAGGAGTGGCCTTGTTAGAGGTCTTCAACACTTCAACATAGAAATTCTACCATGTGAGAGGATTTACAAAAAGACTCTTAAGTCTACTCTGTTAAGAGATTTGAGATCACTGCTACAATTTTTAGAGAGTAACAATGAATTGACCTGTATGTGTGAGCAATTGTCTTTGCTGATTCAGATCTCTATTCTTATTATCACTGGATCCTTACTAATTAAATATTATATTACAGCTTCGAGTGATATGTACTAAATCAGAATCCCATTTGATATCACCTTCACTCTTCATGTCACTGAATTCCAAACTTCTGCTTCTTCCACCTTTTAATTCTTCTCTTCTTTCTCTTTCTTCTATTCAATCCAAACTTGACCTTTCATATATATGATGAGCCCTATCAAGTCAGCTTGAATACACTTCTAAATAAGTAATAACTCATAATTTAGTCGGCCTCATATAATCAATTAATTATAGAATGTAAATTACTTTTATTCGGCTAGCACTGAATGCCCGATCATGACTAAAATGCCTGAGTGACTCGGTCAACACTGAACTTCTTCAATACCCAACTAAACTCGATCAACACTAAAACAACTCATTCTATTCACCAACTGTGCTCGGTCTGAATGTAGACATTTGTGTATCATCACTACATAAGTGTATATACATGTGTAACATCAATGAAAATACACAATTGAATAATTATCTTCAACAATCTCCCTCTTTGGCATTGATGGAAACACAACATGTCATAATACAAAGAATTGTGGAGAAACAAAAAAATTTCTTTAATGTCCTTAGCTTCATTCTAATTCTTATCCAAAAAATCCCTCTGACATCAAAATCTTCCTCTTACTTTTATGGACTCTTTCTTAAGTGATTCTTTATGTATTATAGAAAATTCTCCCTCTTTGACAACAGATGCCAAAGACTCCATCTTCTCAAATACCAATACTCAGTACTATTTTGTAATTGTAATGTATCTGAATTTACTAATTCATTTGCAATGTGCTCTGATGTGCCTACATCAACTGATAGATCTTCATTGTTGCTCGGGTTGATGCATCACTAAACTATATTTTAGTGAGCTTCAGTTAGGGGAAGCACCCCTAGCTTTCCTCTAAGATATAAGAATGTATCCTTAGGTAAAGGTTTGGTGAATATGTCTACAACTTGTTCTTTAGTATTCACATATTCCAACCTTACTTCTTTATTCTGTACCAATTCCCTCAAAAAATGATACTTTATTGCTATATGCTTGGTTTTGGTGTGCATCAAAGGATTCTTTATAATGTTAATGGCACTAGTAATGTCACAGTAGATAATAACTAGTTATTTTACTTCTTCCTTCATTCCTAACAACAACTTCTTGATCCATATGATGTTTGAATAGTTCACTGTTGTAGCAACATATTTTTCCTCTGCTGTAGGCTAAGAGATACAATTTTGTTTCTTACTAGTCCAAGACACTAACCTCTTTCCAAGAAAGAAAGCTCCACCACTGGTGCTTTTCCTGTCGTTGACACTTCCATCCCAATCAGCATCGGTGGATGCCTTTAAATCAAATTTTCCACCTTTCTTATGCCATAAACCATAGTCTTTAGTACCCTTTAGATATCTTAGAATTATTTTGATTTCCATTAGGTAATTGTCTCTGGGATTAGCTGAAAATCTTGCAACAATACCAAATGTCAATGCAATATTAGGTCTAGTGTGAACAACATATTGTAATTTCCCAATCATGAATCTGTAGTTGGTCTGATCTACCTCTTTTGAATCATCATCCTTAGATAATTTCTGTCTAGTACACATGGGTGTTCCAACAGGTTTGGAATCTTCCATACCAAATTTCTTAAGTATCTCCTTGATATATTTTGATTGAGTAATGTATATACCATCCTTCATTTGACATACTTGTAATCCAACAAAGAATTTGATCTCACCAAATATAGACATTTCAAATTATTTACTCATAGCTACAGAGAATGCTTTGCATAGGTCATCATAACCAGTGAATAATATATCATCAACAAGTATCTTTGCTAACAGTATTTTGTTCTGTGGTCCTTCTTTGATGTATAGGCTAATGTTATCATTGGTTCTCTAAAATCCAATACTTACTAGATAGCTATACAATCTTTTATACCAGGCTCTGGGCACTTGCTTCAATCCATACAATACTTTATGCAGCTTGCAAACCATATTCATTCTGCTAGGATCAAAAAATCCTTCAGGTTGTTCAATGTAGACTTCTTCTTCTAGGATTCCATTCAGAAATGCAGATTTTACATCCATTTGATATACTTTGTATCCTTTATGTGCAGCATATGCCAGTAGAGTTCTGACTCCTTCAAGTGTTGCAACATGAGAAAACATTTTTCCATAATCAATACCCTCTTCTTGAGCATATCCTTTACAAACTAGTTTGGCCTTGTTTCTAGACACTTCACTATTTTCATTCATCTTATTTCTAAAAACCCACTTGGTTCCAATCACATTCTTGTCCTTTGGCCTAGACACAAGAGTCCAAGTTTTGTTCTTCTCAATATGCTCAATTTCTTCATTCATTGCCTCTATCCAACTTTCATCATTCAATGCGTCTTTAACAGTTCTAGGTTCAAATTCACTTAGTAAACATGTACTTTCATTACACCTTCTGTCTAATCTCCAATTATTTTCTTAGGTTCATAATGCCTTCTAACATATTTCAAAAGTACAAGATCCTTTAGTCTAGATTCTGGACTTGATCCACTAGGTCTATCATTCTCAAGCATTCTTTCATGTTCTTCTATCTGATGCTTGAGTTACACTGTCTGTGACTCGGGTTGCTTCGTCTGAGACTCAGTTCCCTCTGTCTGCAACTTGGTCTCTTCTACCAGCAACTTAGGTTGCATAGTTTGCGACTTGGGTTGCACAGTTTGTGCTATTATATTTAGTGGTCAACAGTTTTGTTGTCCAATCACAATTGCTCGAGTCATAGGTATAGTATCAGGTTCATGATACACAAAGTTACTGTAGTCTTCATGCTCTTTACTTCTCTTCTCTTCACATTTTTCTGCAAACTCATCAATCTTGACATGTACACTTTCTATGACTTTATGAGTAGTAAGATTCAGACATTTGTATGCTTTTCCTTTACATCAGTAACCTAGAAATATTCCTTCATCACTTTTTGCATCTATTTTTCCATTTCTTGCTTCCTTCAAGATGTAGCATCTACTTCCAAACACTTTTAAATAATGAACATTAGGTTTATAGCCATACCATAATTCAAAAGGTGTCTAGTTACTACCTTTCTTCAGTTGAACTTGGTTCAAGGTGAACACTATAGTGTTGATGGCCTCCTTCCAGTATTTGGAAGCAACATTATTTTCAATCATTAGGGTTCTGGCACAATCCATAATGGATCTATTTCTTCTTCCTGCTATTCCATTTTTCTTTAGTGTACTAGGGGTAGATACCTATCTTTTGATTCCTCTCTCATTATAGAATTCATTGAACTCATTAGAAATGAATTCTCCTCATCTATCAGATCTTAGGCATTTTAGTTTCTTTCTTGTTTCCCTTTCAACTCTTGCAAGATACCATTTGAATTTTTGAAAAGCTTCTGATTTCTCTCTGAGAAACATGACAGTCATCATTCTAGAATGATCATCAACAAATAGAATAAAATACTTCTCTCTAGTATAGCTTGTTGTTATAATTGGTCTACAAAGATCAGTATGTACCAATTCCAAGACTTCATCAGTATTTTAATTCTTGCTTTTGAAACTTGTCTTGCTCATCTTTCCAATTTGACATTGTTTGCATATTGCTAACTCGGGTTTCTTCAAAATAGGAATACCTCTAACTCTCTTTTTCTTTCTTATGTTTACCAGATTATCAAAATTTACATGACACAACCTTTTATGCCATAGCCATCTTTCTTCTACTTGTGCAATAAAGCATGAACCTTCAGTGAGATCAAGATAGAATAGATTACCTTTTGTTTGCTACCAGTTCTGACTAGGTTCCCTTTACCATCTAGGAGCTTGGCCTTACCATTCATGAATTCTACCTTGAAGCCAATTTTGTTCAGCTATGCTACATTGAGTATATTTCTCCTCAATCTTTCAACCCAATAAGTATTATCACATTTGATTCTTTATGTCAGAGTAATGCAACCTTTTCCTTTTACAGGACAAGGTTCATCATTCCCAAAACTGACACTCCCACCATCCTAGTGTTCAAGATGTTCAAATTTTGTCTTATCACCAGTCATGTGATGAGAACAACCACTATCAATTATCCATGTGTCATTTTTACTAATGTGTGAGAAAAGTGTTGTATTTTCATCTTCTTCATGTGACTCATCCTTAATAGAAATATAAACCATTTCATCTTCTTCTTCATCACTATCAGAATCTTTAGCAATATAACAAGACTTCTTACCTTTATCCTTGTAGCTTTTGTAGTTCTTGAAATCTTGAATTTTTTGAACTTTTTCTCATCTTTGTCCGGACACTTTGCAGCAATGTGACCAACCTGATTGCATGAAAAACAAATCAATGGTATTTTTCCTTTGTATTTTCCTTTTGCGGCTCTTCTTGCAAGTAATGCTTCAATGATTTCAAGATCTTCATCATTAGATTCATCATCACTGTCACTTTCAGTCTGCTTCCCTTTTGAGTATCTATCCTTCTTACCAAGGTTTAATTTAGCTTTGAATTCTGACTCAAGATTGCTAGAGCCAGGAGAGTAATTGTCAAAGTTGTCTAGCTTAAAAGTTGTAAGCCTTCCCACTAATGTATCCAGATTTATATCCTTATTGCACCTCATCTCTTGAATAGATGAAACTCTAATAGAATAGATAGGAAGTAAAGTTCTTAATACCTTGTTGACCATTGTTGTATCTTCAATTATTCCATCTGCAGCTCTAATGTCACTCATAGTATTCTTGATTCTTTCATTGTATCTTGTTATGTCTTCTCCTTATTTCATTTTCATCTGGTCAAATTGTCCTCTTAGACTTTCTGCTTTGGATCTCTTTACATTTTCATCTCCTCCATGAATGTCCTATAATTTATTCCACATATCATAGGCTATAGGGAAGTCCCTGACTTCATCAAATTTTGAGTAGCTGAGTGAAGAAGCTATATCAATTATCATTATATTATGAATCTTTTGTTCCATCATTTGTTCCACAATCATAGTCCCTATTGGTTCCACATATTTCCTTTCCAAAAATTGTGAACTAGCATCTCTGATAGTAGATAGATGTATCTTCATCAGCTCTTGCCATGCTAGGAAGTTGTCTTTGTTTAGCTTTGGGATCTCCCTTCTGTAAGACATCTCTGATATTTAGCTTAGGTCTTGAAACCTTTTCTAGAAGCACTTGAAGCTCTAATACCAATAGTTGTAAATGAGATAAGTAACTGAGAGGGGAGGGGTGAATCAATTAATTCAAAGCAAATCCTTTTTCCCTTAGATGTCTTAAATACTTTAACATTGTTAATCGGTCAATTAAGATATTCTTCTGTAACTCGGGTGTCAAAGCAATATTTATAATATCCATTGCAATTATAATTTAGTGACTAAGTGAAGAAACATAAAGCATGAAACAATTAACAAATACATAGGTGACACCAAGATTTAATGTGGAAACCCAATATGGGAAAAACCACCAATGTAACTAGTTACTATTTTTTACTCTTCTGAAGTCAGCCCTTTTAGGAGCAAACCCTGTTAAAGGTTACAATAACACACTATTAGGTGTGACCCTGTTAAAGGATTTAATCACCCTGTGAGGAGTGGCCTTGTTATAGTTCTTCAGCACTTCAACATAGAAATGCTACTTTGTGAGAGGATTTAGAAAAAGACTATTAAGTCTACTCTGTTAAGAGATTTGAGATCACTGCTACAATTGTTTGAGAGTAACAATGAATTGACCTGTATGTGTAAGCAACTGTCTTTGCTGATTCAGATCTCTATCCTGATTATGAATGGACCCTTGTTGATCAGATATTATATTGCAGCTCTGAGTGATCTTTACTCAATCAAAATCCCATCTCATTTTGCCTTCACTCTTCATGTCACAGAATTCCACACTTTTGCTTCTTCCACCTTTTAAGTCTTCTCTTCTTTCTCTTTCTTCTATTCAATCCAAACTTGACCTTTCATATATATGATGATCCATGTCATATAATCAATTAATTATAGAATGTAAATCATTGTTAGTCGGCTAGCACTAAATGCCCGACCATGACTGAAATGCCTGACTGACTCAGTCAACACTGAACTTCTTCAATACCCTACTGAACTTGGTCAACACTAAAACAACACATTATGTTCACCAACTGTGCTCAGTCTGAATGTAGACATTTGTGTCTCATCACTACATAAGTGTATATATATGTATAACATCAATGAAAATACATAATTGAATAATTGTCTTCAACAATTACAGGTTATAATATATTAAGAGTTAATCCTCTCTGCGGTTTTACCCATTTTGGGTTTTCCATGTAAAAGCACTAGTGTCATGCTTTTTATTATATTATTTACTTTCTCATCTACTTTCAATTTATAATGATGCTACATGCATGGTTATTTAAGGGCATTAGTAGGTTTAAGGTTATACTTATTCACCCCCTTTCTTAGTATATTAGATGTTAAAAATTTGGTACCAGAGAAAGGTCCTCTGATTAAGCCTAACAACTTTGAGGGGATCTTGGAGATTGAACATATGGCATCTAAATCCTCTCTATAATAACTTACAAAGGAAAAACAAGTTTAAAAAAATAGTGAATTAAAAGAAGAATTTGAAGACCTTGAAAATTTTTAAAATGAAAACAAATAACTCAAGGAAAACAACAATGAAGAAAATGAATGCATCATAAAACTAAAGTATCAAATTAATTTAAATGGGAAAACTATATTCATTTAAATTAACAGAAGGGGGATTTAATTAATTATCTTGTTGTGGGTTGTCGTTAGATAATTGATTAGACTATAGTTAATTATTTGAATTAATTAAATAATGGGATGCCATAAATTTATTAAATATTTAATATTTAATCAATAATTCCCTAGGAGAGGACAGAGTTAGATTACGAATTTGTGTAATCATATTTAGGTGTCTACATTTTGCCACTTTTTGATGCAATGTCAAAATTGACATTGCGTTAAAGAAAAGAAAATGAGATGCTTTAGAGAGGATTATGTATCTAAGGGTGGTTGTGCCGAAGAGACGATGGTGAGAGGGTGTGCCCCTTGAGAAAATAGCACAAAAAATGAATTTTGGTCAATTTTCTCAAAAAGGTGGATAAGGAAAAGAGATGATGAAGAAAGGTGAAGAAAGTGGTAAAATTAGTGGGCATGTCAAGATGCTACTGATGGGGGGTTCACTGGTAGATTGAGGGGTATGATGCCCCAATCGGGAATAGAGAATTAATAGGATACTTACCAAAAACAATAAATGCAAAGTGCAAGATGAATCTAACCACGTAGCTAACTAAAAGAGAAGGGGGATTATATTTGTGTTATTGTCGGAGAGCACATGCTAGTTTAATTTTGCAAAAGGATGTAGGCATTGCATACTAAAACACAATGAATGACATGGTTTTGTTGTGTGGACTATACTTACAGACAGACAAGGTAGACTTAGATATATAGATACAAATCAACAATCATGGTGGAACTAATGCACTAACACTCACAAGGAGGCCTAGTACACCCAAGTCATTGTCAAGAAATTGGTGGAAGTGTATGAAATCCTACCCCAGTAAGGCATGCATAAGCATAATTGTGTAACTAAAAAAGATGCACTAAAGTACCCACAAAGAGATCATTTCACAAATGACATGAGTTCCAATAGACACCATCCAAGACACACAAAGATATTGAAGATCGAGGTAATCGTGGGTAGGGTTGACTAACACACAAAGATAAAATCAACAAAGAGGCCTCATGACCAAGCACTCATTCAGTCCAAAGTTCTTTCCTTGAATGAGATTGTTGCAATGGAGGATTGATGAGCTGACCACAGAAGGATGCATCCTGGTGAGAAAAGATTGATTTGATATTAAGATAGACATTCGCTAGCAAAGGCTATGAAAGGAAGGATAGATTAGAAAACTCGATCTTAGAGCAGATTCGTGAAGACATTTTTTTTTATCACTATGTCTGGGAAAAAAAACTCAGTATGATGGGGTTAAGCTCAACATATTGGGATAAAGACATGGTGTGAGTGGTGATGGGTTGGGATGATGTGAAAATGACATGATGGGAAGAGGTAAAATGATACTTGATTACGAGAAAAAATTTATTGTGCGGATGGGCAGAAACGTGAACTCAAGAGGCAGTGGATATGGACAACCTTGTAATTTTCGGATTTTTATGAATTTATAATTTTTAGGTGTTTTCTAAGTTTATGATTTGTTTGGGATTTTTTGCGATTTTTACTATTTTTGGATTTTTAAATTTTTTGTTGTATAGATAGGACGTGCTAGAAGCATCGAGGTGATCAGAACAAGAGACCTTGATTACAACCAAGAGTGAATATGTAAAATGAAACTTACACTATTATAAAGTGAAGGGACCAATATAAACAAAGCTCAGGAGTTGGGATAGTAGTAGAAATCCTCACAGGCGTATTCGATAATGGAACACCAAGGGAATAGTGGGTTTGGGATGGAGACTTTCTAGTGGGATACAGTGGATGGGTGAATGATGGTGGATGAAAATGGGATTTTGATAGATAATGGGATGGTCCACTATGTGTGATGCTTGTTTTCCAGGTTTTCACCACACATACTTGTCCAAGGTGCCTGATTGCTAAGTTTTCACCATTGGACGATTTATTTATCTTTACTTTTCCTATTTTTCTTCTTTTTTTTTATTTTTTAATTTTTTTATCATCAAGGCGCATGTTTACCAAGTTTTCACCAAGACAATATTTTTTTAGGACATTTTATACTTTTTATGGATTTTTTTAGATACGTGGGGTACACTTCATGGATCTGGCATAGAATTGCTTGAGGTGAATGATGTTGATGGGATCATTTAGAGGTTCCCCTTTGGGTGTAGATAACTGATATGATCCTGAGCCAAAACATGTTGTGACAACATATGGGCCCAACCAAGTAACCTCAAATTTCCTCTTCTTTTCTCTATCTTCTTGTACCTTTTGATTCTCTTTGAGGACTAAATCGCCCACCTGGAATTGTTGTGGATGGATTTTCTTGTTAAAGCTTCTCTTAAGCCTGTTCTAGTAAGAAAAAAGATGATTATATGCTTGCTACCTCTTCTCATGTAACAGATCCAGTTGTGTGAGGTGTGCTACACGGTAATCTTCATCTGTGATAAAGTTCTTGAGTGAGCCACGCAGTGATGGAAATTTGACCTTAATTGGTAAGACATCTTCTGCACCATATAAAAGTGATTAGGGGGTGGTTTTGGTTGGAGTGTGGTAATAAGTATAATATTCCTAAAGGACGGGATTGATTTGGAGGTGCCAGTCATGACCATAATCATTGACAACTTTCTTGAGGATTTTTAGGAGGGTTTTTGTTAGTTGCCTCAACTTTCCCATTTCCTTGTGGAAAATATGGACTAGAAAAGCGATGGTGGATGTAGAATTGGTGGCACAGATATTTCATCTGTTGGTTTTCAAATGGAATTCTATGATCTATGAAAATAGTGGAGGGGACATAAAAATGGTAAATGATGTGGTACATGATGAATTTTGATATTTGGATTCCTGTTATGATAGTGAGAGGAATTGCTTCCACCCATTTGGTGAAGTACTCAATAGTAATGATGATGTACTTGTGTCCCTCCAAGGATAGAGGGGTGATCTTTCCAACGAGTTTGAAGCCCTAACATGAGAACGGCCATGGAGGTGCGATGGGATGTAGATCTTATGTCAGGGCATGAATTAATTTGGCATGCTATTGACATGGTAGGCATTTCTTCACAAACTCACAAGAATCATGTTCCATTGTGGGCCAATAATATCATGCTCTGAGAAGTTTCTTGTCTAAGACCATGCCACACATGTGGGCACCACAAATTCTAGCATGTACCTCATGTAATGTCAGGGCAACCTTGTTTGATTCTAAACATCTAGAGGGGACATTATGATATCCATGACAATATAGGGTATTAGCTACAAGAGTGTAGTGGGAGGCTCTACAAATAAGGTTTTGGTGTTGGGTAATTGTGAGGTGGGGGATATGATGCCATTTTTTAGATAATCATGGCTATCATGGTACCACGGGGACTGGGGACCAACCAAGACACACACACCATTTTAGAATCAGAGTTCTTGTAAGAAGGTGCATAGATCTACTCAACTAATAATTCATACTGCATTGCATCCTGAGGATATTTCTAGAAGGGATCTGATGGTGGCCATTGCATCTACTACCTTGTTTTGTAATCCGGTCACCTACGTGATTTGTAATCTTAGAAATTGTTCTTTCATTTTGTCTACCAATTCTTTTTAGGGTAGTAGCTTATCATCTTTAGTCTAGAATTCATCTAGGAATTCCTTTATGATGAGTTATGAATATTCAAATACTTGTATTTCTGTGATGTTCCATTGAATGGCCATTATTAACCCAACAATGAGTGCTTCATATTCTATAATGTTGTTGGTGTAAGGAAATCCTAATTTGAATGATTTAGAAATGTAGTCACCTTGAGGGGTGACAAAGAGGATTCTTGCCCCTGACCCATGAGCTATATAAGATCCATCAAAATAAAGTTTCCAAGTATGTTTTTCTTCAAGCATGCATAAGTGTTAGTCTAGAAATTCCATGACTAAGGGGTATGCACCTACCAATGGTGCTTCAGACAACTAATCTGCAATGACTTGTCCTTTGATTTCCTTTCTATCCACATATTTTGATATTGAACTCACTAAGGAGAATCACCCATTTAGCCATGCAGCCTATGAGAGTAGTTCTAGATAGTAGATACTTGAGTGGGTCCACTTTGGATATGAACTTTATAGTGGGGCTGAGTATATAGTGCCAAAGTTTTTGAGTGGTGAAAACCACTGCCAAGTGTGCCTTTTCCATAGGTGATTAATTAAGCTCATATCCCATAAGTGTGCAGCTGATGTAGTAGATAGCTCTTTCTTTTCCATTGTCATCAAGTTGAGAAAGAAGTGCCTCGAGTCCTATGGTGGTTGTAGATATGTATAAACTAAGTGGCCTTCCAAGAGTAGGCGGTACCAGAATGGGAAAATTTGCTAGGTATTCTTTGATCTTGTCAAAACTTCTCTAACATAAGCAATCCCATTTGAAACTGGTGTCCTTTCATAATAGATGGGTGAATGGTTGACACTTGTCAACAAGTTGTGAGATAAAATGGTGGATAGATTGTAACTTTCCTTGGAGATTGTGCAACTGATTGAGTGTTCCTGGTGGAGGCATTTCATTATGGCCTTGACTTTCTTTGGATCAATCTCTATGCCTCATTATGATACTATGAATCCCAGGAGTTTTTTTGGATGTAACCCCCAAGACACATTTCTTTGGGTTATGCTTTAAACCATAATGATGGAGGTAGTCAAATATACATCCCAGAAGATCTTGGTGATCTTCCCTTGTTCTTTATTTTTCCAAGATATCATCCACATAATCTTCAAGGATCTTTTGAATCATGTCATAGAAGATGACAATCATGGCCTGTTGATATGTGGCCTTTGTCTTCTTCAAACACAAAGGCATCATGTTGTAGCAAAAGGTACCCAAGGGGGTTGTGAATGTTTTCTTATTCTGATCTTCTTCTATGATGTGTATCTGATTATATCTAGAGAAATCATCCATGAGTGACATCATATCATGTCCTGTTGTGAGGTCAACGATCATGTCAATCTTTGGCAAGGGGAAGTCATCTTTATGACATACCTTTTTGCAGTCTTGAAAGTCTATGCATATTCTAATTTTGATGGTTGGATTAGGAATAGGAACCATGTTGGAAATCCATTCTAAGTAATCAATAACATATATGATCTTATCCTGTAATATTTTTTCCATTTATTCTTTGACTAGTAAGGCCACCTTGGGGTGCATCTTGCGAATCTTTTTCTTTCTTGGCTTGGCATTCGGGTCTACTGCAAGATGATGCACGACTAGGTTAGGATACAACCCAAACATGTGAGAGTAAGAGCATGAAAATTAAACTATAGTTTCCTGGAGGAGTGCAGTGAGAGCTAGTTCTTCAACCTCTGATAATGATGTTGCTATATAGGTGATGTGCAAACACTCTTCCATTCCCATATTGATGAGATTAGTTTCTTCAATTAAAATGGATGACTATTCTAGCTTGTAATCATGAATGAGGGGAAGAGGAGAGCCTTCATCCCCTAGTGCCTCAGAGAGGTTTTCACCAAGGTATATGCCCTTTGTTTTTACTTTTTTGGAGTCAAATAGTGCTCAGAGGGGTTTTCACTAGGAGACCCATGTTTTTATTTTTCATTTTCATTTTTATTTTTGTGGCTAAAGACCTCATATTCCCCAAAATATATCTTTGCGTCCAATTTGTAGACCTGTACTTAGTTTTTCCCCCAGTCTTGTTGTTGTTCAATTTCCCCCATGAATCTCAGGGGCATGTCCTCACTTTGAAACTCATCAATATGTGCAACACTTGGTTAGTCCTAGTCTATGAGTTCAGGGTGAATGACTAGAATGTCAATGAATTTAATGGAGAGTTGACAAATGAAATTTTTTCCTAGGAAGGTTTCATCATCAAAGATATCATCAGAGGATGTTTTAACTTCCTCTTCAGGGATGTCTTCGATTTCAATGATTTTGCCAAGGGTATTATTGTTGGTATAGTTGTTCGTATTGGTGACCACAATCAAGTCTAGGAAAAAACTGAGGCCTTGGCTTCTTGGTACTCGGGGAGGATCAATGGGAGCCTTCATACCACCCTCTTCGCAGCCTAAACTTCCTCCTTGGTTGTTCCATCATTTTGTGGCCAACATGTGAGAGTTTGGGTACTTCTCTTTAATGTAACCATAGAGCTTGTCACCGTGGGTTAGATTATCTTGATATAACCATCTGTTAATTTCTGGTTTCATTTACCAACTATTTAGAATCCCATGGGATAAGAAAGTGGAGGAGTCATTTTTTCCTTATTGTGGTTCATTTTTCTCTGGTGATCCTTTGGGATGGTTTCCCTTGAGTATTTGGTTCAAGCGGTAGGGCTCCAAATGTGAACATATTTTACAATTTGTATTCCCCGCAACCTTTTTTGTCGATCTTGACAAAGGAAATTGTGGAATCCATAATAGTTTCTAGGTCAGCGAGGGTTCTAGAGGAGCTAGCGATGGTGGTGCCAATGTCAATGCCTGGGAAATGATTTGAATGTGGGAACGAGGCTTCCAGTGCATGATAGTATGTGAAGGGTTGGGGATCAGCGTGGTTGGTGACTTTAGTTCCATTATATGGGGATTTGATGCATTGGTAAAATGGGGAGGGAATGTCTTGGATGGAGTGGATCTATGGACAAACAAGGAGGATATTGAATGGGAGGTCAAGATCAACAACATGGCATATTGTATTTTGGATTGCTGAGCCCAATTGGATGGGTAATGAGTTGGTACCTTCAATGATATGTTCTAGATTATCATAAGCCTTGATAGTTATGACATTATTTGTTATATCTGCTTTAGTGTACCCCACTTTATTGATGAATCTTAATGTGCACAAATTTAGGACTGAACCATTATTTATCATGACTCACTTGACAGAAAAATTATTGACCATGACAATGATATATAGTGGGAGGTTGTGATCTGGCTCAATGGATGGCATATCAGCAGGTTTCAACAAGATACCACTAGATGATGATAAGTGGCCTGCAAGGTGTTAGAATAGTCTCAAAGGATAACTGAGAGTGGGGGGGTGAATCAGTTATCAGTAACTTTAGTTATTTTTACTTCTAACTTTAGAATACAACAAAGTAAATGCTTAATCAGATAACACAGTACTCAACACACAATTTGATTACGGGGAAACCAAATGGTAAAAACCCCGGTGGGAATTAGCACCCACAATAAACTATACTTG
>MU224687.1:131675-154421 GCA_018584345.1 Thuja plicata | reverse complement strand
AAAGAAAGATTTTCTTTTAATTAAATAAGATTATTTTATTTATTTAAAAGGTATCTTAATTAAATAAGATAATATTATTTAATTAAAAGATAGATTTTAAAACAAGATAAAATCATTTAATTAAAAGGAATTTCCTTTAATTAAACAATATTATTTTATTTAAGAGATATTTTCTTTTAATTAAATAAGATTATTGATGAAATGATCAAACCTTAAGAAATATTGAAATAATTGAATTAATTATGATTTGATCACGAAAATTAATTTGAATTAAAAATATTGCAAGCCATTGATTCAGGAAATTGATAAATTGATTAAAATGATAAATGGGGCCCACAGTCTAGGCGACCAGTTTAGGGTGCATACAGATATGATAGCCTTGCAGTAAGGCATAGAAATCTTTGAAGATAATCAACTAGGCTTTCTCCACCCTTTTATTTGGAATTGCAAAGATCTAGAAGAGATAGTTCACTCTCAATGTTATGCACATATTGTACCACATATTTCTCAGATAGTTCTACAAACATCAAGATTGTGCCATAAGAGATTTTGTAAAACCATTAAAGAGTGGTTCCCCCCAAGCTCTTCGGGAAGAGGTGCATGAGATAGTTGTCACTGTAGGAAACCTCTTGGAAAGCCATGTAAAATTATTTGACATGACTGACGAGATCTCCCCTCCTCCTATATTTGTCAAATTTGGGAGTTTCAAAGTGCTTGGGGAAGGTAATTTTTGTGATGGGGTGGTCAAATGGAAAAGGACATACTTCATCAAACTTGAAGGTCTTGCTCTCAGTCCTTGCAAGGAGTTCTTTAAGAGCGTTCTTCATTTCTTCCCATTCCAAGTTGACAAGCAGTGGAACAGGTACCCGCATTACATTGGATCCAAGTTCTTGATATGGGACAAATGGCACCAAGGAATATGGAGGATATTTTTGGGGATATTGAGGAGTATGGTAAGCAGATTGGCTAGCTACATAAGCGGGTTATGATGGGGGTAGTGGCTAATACTTGTGGGTGTAATGCTACTAAGAGAGTGGAGGTAAGGTTTTCTATGGTTGTGAAGGTTTTTTATAGAAGATTTGTTCTTATTATGGCACTTGGTAGGTCGAGCGAGTGTAGGTTTGGCCTACATAGGTTGGTTGGGTGCTAGCACTACCATAGGATGGATAAGTGTTCTGTGGGTTTATACCTTTGGAGGGAGGAGCAAGGTAGTTGATTTTTGTGGAAGCACTTGGTTTTTAGGGAGGTGGTATGGTTTTTTTTTTTGTAGATGGTGGCATGACTAATTAGTTGCTGAATGTTGTTTGTTGAGGTTGGGCTAGTTGTGCAAAGGGATTGAATAATTATTGTTGTATTTGGGAGGCAAGAGGGTTTATGACATGAAAATACATAGGAACTCCAAGGGATTTTAAATTTGCATGGGATTAATGCCATGTGGATGATGTGGCTTCTTGTGAGGTTTGAGTGGCTTGGGGACCTTGTTGGGAAGTGGGTGCATTGGGTTGCTCGGTTGTGGATGGGGTGTCAAAGAACTTTGAGAGGGATACTGTCGATTGGGTGTGGAATGTAGGACCTTGACGGAACAAAGGTTGGATAAAGGTTCCTTTGGGTGGCATGCCCATAGTGAATTGTGGTTGATGATTTTGTGATGGAGGAATGGGGGAGGTAATTATATTTTCACTAAAGTAGTTATGGTTTGTGTAGCTAGTGTTTGTGTGATGATTGGATGGGTAACAACAAGCTAGGTATAAATTGATTGGTTAATCGTAGGTTGATTGGCTTGGGTAGCATTGTGTTGGGCTGGTTGAGATGCTAGAGATTGTGGAGGATTCAAAGATAAATCTCCCATAATGGAAAAGGGGTTTGGTTGTGTCGTAGTGTGCACAATGGGTTATGTGGTGGTTGGCTGGAGTAAATGAGGTATAACTAAGGTGATTTGGGGTGGTCTTAGGCACGGATTGACGATCTATTTTACCATGGGTTGAAACATGTTTCCTGGGATATGTATGGGATGGGCTACATGGGGTTGAAGAAGTCCATGTGGAATAGGAGTACCCTCACATTGAAAGTTAGCAAGGATGGTAGTGTAATTTTGGCCTATGATGGCACTGACCATACATGCATGTCCAGGATGACTCATGAAAGCTTTCATGGAGATGGGGGTAGGGATTTCATCTGGATCGGCACATATATGTTCAATTTGTACTTTATATTGGGGATCAAAGGAGACTATGACCTGTTGCTAATCAACTATTGGGTCGAATGAACCAGTGGAAAGATTAGAGTCCATATCCTTCCTCTTGTTGGATCATGTTTCAAGTAGCATGAAATGGATGGCCTAAGATAAAAAAAAAATTGATGATTTTTGAATTTTGAGGCAAGACTTAGGAGTTTATATGCAAAGGCATTGATGATATATAAAGATGACGGTGGTGATTCAAATTGGTGAGGATGTCCTAGGTTCCTAAGGGATGACTTGGTGCTAAGTCAATCATGAGTTCCTTACCTTATGTAGGCTCAAATGGATGTGTTTAGTCGACCTAAGATAGACTGATGGTCTTTGCAAGGATAATATTTTTGTTAGTGTAAACAAACCTTTAGATCAATGTGATGAGGTTACAAGGACAAGATGGGTTATCCTAGATAATGCTTAGTCAAGGATTAAAGCTAAGGGATGATTTTGATAAGATGTAGGTTCTAAGAAACTCACAAGGATGTGCCAATAAGTGGGAGATGTTTTTTTTTCTTGAGATAATGACTTGGATATTGGATGAGGCTTGGTTGGATAGTGTTTACCTAAAGGGGATGAATAAGGATGACCTTAAAATCCAATGAGGAGGATGCAAGATTTTTGATGAAGAAGATTGAATGGACAAGTTTACGATGTGTCAACTCGTCATATGTCTCAAAGTTGACAAGGTGCAGTTCAAATGATACTTGACCATAAAATGCAAGAATTTTTTGTTGAAGAGGATCTTGTCATATTTCTCATGCTCTTGGGTTTCTTGTTGGATCGATTTCCCAATGTGTTGGTATTTCTTGGCCTCTTGGTTTCCTAACTTATGCTCTTTGTATATATGGGGTAATTAGACTTTCAATTTCTTATGTTTTCCTGAATCAGACATATCCCAAGAAAATATATTTTGTATGGTCAAACAGGATGACTTTGAAAAAGTGGCATGGGGGATCTATAAATGAGAACCTTTGACAATATTTAGAAGCTCACTATTTTTTGGACTAAGTCTGACTGATTTGGGTTAGTTCGGTTGGATTTGTTCAATGGAAATAATGAGTTTCAATCATACATTAAGGGCATTGACTACACTAAGTATACCTTGATTCAAAAGGGAACATTCATTTTTTGCAAACACACATCTGAAGACAATCCAACAAAGGACAAAGAAAACTTAAAGAATACAAGAAATTGTGACTATTTTGATTGATAAGAGATTGTAATAGTGCAATTTGTATGTTCAAGTGATTCCTTCAAGTCACCAACATTTCACAATTTGAATACACTCAAGCAATATCTACCTAAGGAGATTGGCATAGTGAGAAAACCATCACTCACTGACTTCGGTACACACCTAATAGATATTCAGAATATGGCCACTACAAACCACGTAATGGGTCAAAAAATGTCGTATTAGCCAACTCCAAATGCTTAAAGGGGCAGGATATGGTGAGTGTCCTGCAGGAGTTACTATCTCCCTTACAAGTTTGGATTATCCACTTTCAGAGGTGAATTAGGTAGGTTTCTATTCTAGATTTCTTAATAAGGGTCTCTATTCAAATACATCCTTTGTGTTCGCACAAGCAAAATTAAGGCATATAGCCCCACAAAGAACCTTAGCACAAGTAGTCACGTAAATGTGATTGAGACCGTAAGGCCCTACTATGTGTTAGGTGAGAGCTGAGTATAAGCTCAAATGGTATCCAAATTATGATACTTTGGCCACAATAAGAAAATTTGATTTACGTGAGTTAGAGTGGTGTGGCTTACCCCTCATTATCACGTGGGTCATTCCTAGGAGCTTTTTACCTCAACTAAAAGACCCATCTAAAGGATTAACTTGAAAGCATGGATTGGAAACAAAGGGAGTCTAGATTTCTGATTTTCCCACAAGGAGAAAACAACATACTCTCCTATCCAATGTTTTTTTCTCCCAAACACTCAAAACATGTGGCTAATTCCCAAAAGATTATTTGCCTAAGACAAATCAAACATTTCTAGGTTTTTAATCTTCCCAAAAGGAAAGAGAGCATAATCCCCTAATGCCTAATTTGACTCACACAAGAAACTTCCTAGTTAGAATATGTGCCTAAATAAATACTAATAAGCACGATCATTTGGTTGATGTGAACTAAGGAAACTTACAAACACGACAAGCTTAGTAGTCTTAATCAAATTATTCTTCAAAAACATCCTACAAGCACAAATGAATTAGAAGTTTGCAAAAAGAGTGTTTGTGGGTAGTTTCTCAGACAAGCAATTCTTCTACAAAACATATTGCATAAAGTAGTTAGGCTACAAAAATTAGACAACCAACAAGCCCACAAAACCAAATCAGGGGTTAGAAATGAACAATTAATTCAAATGGACCCCTAAAAATACTTGTTGTTTCTTATACAATAAAGTATAGAAAGTAATCTTGAATTAATACTTGTACGAGGATATGTGGGTTACAATACAAAAAATCACAGTCTCGTACGAGTAAATGTGGGTTATAATACGATAAAACAACCTTAATGTAGACTCCTAAAAAGAATATTTATATCCTAAAATGAAAAAACATTTAAGATTTTTTACTCGTACGGATACTGTTTGCTTGTATGGGTATAAGAATACTCGTACGAAAAACCGTACCTATGTGGAAAAAATGACAAAAACTTAGATTTAAAGACAATAAAATTAGGACAGGGGTCCCACTGGGCATGTGAGAATGTGAGCGAAAAAAACCTATCTACAATTGAGACAAACTTAAAACATTCAAAAACTAGTGGTTAATCACTTTAATAATTAAAAGCATGTAACAAAGCGTACAACAACACAAATTCTCATTGCCACCTCAGATAGAGCCAAAAATAAGTGCACTCATAAAGGCTTGTTTAATTTTATCTCTTTTGGAGATGAAGGTGTTCTCTCTCTCAAAAACACAAAATGTATTAATCCTCAAGTGAATGCTTACTTGATAATAGATACAACTACAAATGCAAAAATAATGGATGGAGGAAGAGCTCAAGAACTAGTACGAGGAAAATAGTCTCAGGCTTCCCACAATGAAGATTAAAGCTAAGATTTATGATGATATGCTAGATTGAAAACTAGGATTCATTTACCATTAACCTAGCATGTGATATCTAATGTATTAAGATTTGAAAAAATGAAACAACTATGAAATTCTAGAGCTATTCTAGCCTGACAACAATGCAAAAATGAGAGATGATTTGCAAGGAAAGAGGCCTCCTATTTATAGATTTTTGGAGAAAGGATGGGGTTTGGATGAAGTGGAAACTATGTGGCATCCATATAGGAGCCACATAAGGGACACATGGGCTTGGAAAAGAGGTCAATTTAGACCATTTAAGGATTGAGTGGCTCAAGATTTTCTCACACATGTGTGAGCAACATTGGAGAAAGGAGTCAGGAACAAGGATGTAAGAGATGGATGGAGTGTGTAAGAGGAATGTAAGAACATTTAAGGAATACTTTAATGTATATGGTTGGGGATTGAGGATGATATGACAAGAGTTGACTTTAGGGATGACTTAAGATTTCTTAATCATGGGTTAGGATTGTGCAAATGTTTAAAGGGGTGATAAGGTTTGGAATAGAGGGCAAGTGGGAGAATTAGGAGGATGTGATGGGAGGAGAGATAATGACTGGAGGGGATAGTTCATTAATAAAGATTAATTAATTAACTAAGAGAAGTTAGTATGTATAAATGGTTTGGGTTGAGTTAAAACTATGGGCTAGGTAGTTGAGACAGGTTAGGTTAGGGGTTAAATTTAGGAGCCATGTGCTCAAATTGGTTAAATGGGTTTTATTTAATCAAAAGAGGAAATTGGGAATTAATTAAAATGGGAAAATTATATTCATTTAAATAAATAGAAGAAAGGGGGATTTAATTAATTATCTAGCTATAGGTTTCCATTAGATAATTGATTAGGCTATATAATTAATTAAATTAATTAACTAGTGGGATGACATAAATTAATTAAATATTAAATATTTAATCAATAATGCCCTAGGAGAGGAATAAATTAGATTACAAATTTGTGCAAGTAGATTTAGGTGTCTATACTAACCTACTAATATAATGTCTCATCGAGTGTTGTGTGGCAGAATTGCAGGTATACAATAAAACACATCACATTTTGGCACCCACTGTGGGGAAATTAGCCGTGATTTTAAAAAAATTGACATTATGTTCTGCAGGACAAGCAAAATGCAGTAGAAACATCATCTACAGTAGTTCTTCCGTCATCTCTGAAACTATTTTGTCATCTCCAGACTTTATTATGGTATTTCATGTATGCATTTCATTATCTCCTGTCAGCATTTCATTGTCTCCTGTCAGCATTTCATTGTATCTAGAAGCTATAAAATTTACATTACATCGTTTCCAATTTTTATTTTGTCATATATGGGATATTTCATCATTTTCGGTACTTATTTCATTGTCTGTGGGATATTTTATCATTTTCAATGGTCATTTTGTCATTTTCAGTAAAACATCATTTTGGGTCAGTGTTTTGTCATCTATAAAATAAAGAGAAAAAACACCAAATTATTTATTGGTTAGGCTTGTGGACTAATGACTAATGTTTGATGTTTTATGGTTTGATTCTTCAGAAAGCTTAAAAATTGTCTACAATATGTTGCCAAAGACTCGATTGACGAAGATTTGTGAACAAAACACAAAAACTACTAGTGTTCGTCTTGCAAGTTGCCTTGGAGATCAACTAGACATTGTGTTTGATAATATTTTTATGCATCTAATTTAAATTTGAATTTGATTCTTAATTTGATAAAAGGATTATGCACTTTTCCCATTGGGAAATCAGAAACTCAAAAGTCAAGATAAAGTTTTGAGTTGAAATTCTTGGTAATTGAACCTTGTTTGGTGTGTTTGGGAAAGGTGACAAGGTAGGGAAGTATGCTCTTTTCCCATTGGGAAAATCAAAATCCTAGACCCTTAAATCTAATCTAATTTTAATTCTTGTTTTAATATTTAGAGGGCCTAAAGGTTGAGGTAAAATTCTCTCGAGAATGACCCATGTGAGAACGAGGTGTAAGCCACACCACTCCAACTTATGTTAATAAAATTTTCTTCTTGAGGTAAAGCCTCAAAATTTGGATACCACTTGATCTTATACTTGGCTCTCACCTAACATAAAGTAGGGCTTTAAGGTCTCAATCACGTTTACATGACTACTTGTGCTAAGGTCTTCTATGGGGCTATACACCTGAATTGCGCTTGCATGGACGTAGAGGATGTATTCAAATGGAGACCCTTACTAAATTATATAGAATAGAAGACCACCTAGTTCACCTCTAAAAGGTCATAATCTTTCTGCAAGGAATATAGTAGCTTCCCCAAGAAAATCATCATATTGTGCCCTTATTAGCGCTTGGATTCAAATAATACGACATTTCTTGATCCATTGTGTGATCTTCAGTGGTTGTATTCTGATTAGCTCTTAAGTGTGTATCTAAGTTAGTGAGAAAATATTTTCATGCTAAGCCAAGTTCATAGGGACAATTGTGTTTGAATTTGTGGTTCTAATCACAAAAAATATAAATAATATACAATCCTTATCAAGACAAAATACATAACTCTATTTGGTGTGTGTGCATCACTAACTGATCAAGCAAAAATGCCTAGAAATACACCTAAGACATTAAAAATTTGCAAATTGTTGATTATCATTCGAACACATTCTAAAGTATTCTAAAAAGGTTGTTTCCTGCACTCAAAATGTCATCTCTATTTGTAAAACATCATCTCTTCTATTTGTTTCATCATCTCTGGGATTTAAAACGCCATCTCTTGCATTGATTATGTCATTTCCAGTCCATGTTTGGTAATCTCTAAATTATTTCATCATTTCTAGTCATCATTAAGTGATCTTTGGTTAAAAGGTTATTTCTAGTTTATGTTGTGTCATTTCTGGGAAGGATATCATGTTTCATTGTCTATCAAACAAAGGGAATTTATGTACTATTATGTCATACTCAATTCACTTTTGGGATACGCTTTAAGATTCTCTTTCAGATCCAGTCATCACAAATAGAGATATCTAACACCAAACCTTGATTTTTCAAGATCAATCCAATTATCCTTTGTTTCAACAAATTATCACTAGTTCCAACTAGTCAAATCGGCCTTTATTTTTTAGACATCACTATCAAGGTCAATCTAAGCTTCGTCACAATCTTAGACATCATCTATCAACATCATATTTCATCAACTTTGACCAATTATTAAGCTAGTATATCCAATATTGAAATAATAGGTGATAGATTGATCATCATTTCAAATCAGGAATTATTCAATCTTACATGGTGTGGACAAGAAGTGGCCATTTTGAACAAATTTAAATTGGACACATTCCTCAAAAATGACTCATACCAGACTCACAATAGGATCTAAATCAAGACCCTTTCACTTCTAATGAAACTATCAGTCCAAAATCTCATACCAACAGCGACAATATGGAAAGAACTAAGAATGATTTGGCTACTCACACTAACAATGATAATCATGACGAGGGAGAAGAGATAACTGATGAATATATTCAAAAAGTCCAAAAAGATACAAGATTTCAAAAGATCATGGATAAAATCTTATTGGCTGACAAAGAGAAATACTTCATGCATCTAGCAGCCACAAGAATCAAGTTACCTCAAGACTTTGATTTCAAACAAATCAAAATGCATGAAGAATAAAATCCTATGGCTACTCTTGTCAAACAGATTGAAACATTGAAAACTAAAATTCTTGACATAAAGAAGGAAAAGGACACACTTTTGAAGAAGTATTCACTAGATGCACTTTGTTTGATGCATTTTGATCGCAATCTTCATATGCCACCATTTCCATCCAACATGGACATACCAAAATATGATAAGTACATGGGAATTATGGATCCTCAAGATCACATACAGTATTTTTATACTCTTAGTATGGAATTAAATCATGAACAGACATACCTTATGAGGGTTTTTCCATGTATCTTAGGTGGACAGGAGACATAGTGGTTTTCTAAATTACCTCCTAAGATTAAAATTTTTGAAGAGCTAGTAGATCGATTCATGCAACAATATTCATATAATATCTAGAATCTTGTCACAATGGTCGATCTATGCAACACCAAAAAATGTTTCGGTGAACCTTTCATCTCATTTTTGCAGAGATGAAGAAGGATGTTTGCAATATATCCTCGCTTGATTCTTGAACCAGAGAAGATGGACATTTTAGTTAATAATCTTTTAACAAAAATGAATCACTATCTTCAACTTTAGTGTATTCCAACATTTGACAAAGTAATTGAGATGGGCATAATAATTGAAGATACCTTGGTTAAAAAAGGAGAGATCAAGCTTTATAAAGATCTCAAAGGATGTTATACTAATGTTAATCACAACCAAGATAAATCCAAGTATTGGAAAAAGAATCAAAATGTTAAAAAATGATGGGGTAGTGGATGCTTAGAACGTAAAAGCCAAAGAAGACAAAATTTAATGTTTGTACTACTACTCCTCTGTAGGTTCCTAATGATACATCTAACTTATAAATCAATCAAGAATCAAAACAACAAAACCCACTTTTCATGAATAGTCCTAAACAGATGTTCACACCTCTCAGAGAGTCTCTCAAATCAGGATTACACAAGATTCTCACTAACAAGGTTATTACTCTACCCAAAGCTAGACCATATGAACCACTGGTTAAAACCAAATTGTGGAATGATGCTCATTATTTTGAATATCATCGAAACAAAGGCCATAAGAAGAATGAGTGCATGAAGCTTAAACATTTGTTGTAAGACTTGATCGATAATGAATTAATCATAATGTATGGACAGAAGATGAATGAGGACCATACGACATTTAAAACACCATTGCCCAATTATGAGAAAGGAGAATCGTCTAACACCAAAGTAAATAAAGTGAATTATACTTATTCTATTGATCTAACTATGAACATGTTGGAATCTTGGTATCAACACATTAATGTGATCACAATTAAAGACAAGCAACAAGTTGAATCTAATAACACGATAACAAAAGGCCAAGATAAAGTGACACTGAAAGGGGATTCTTCAAAATTACCAACATCATCAAATCCAAAACATCAACCAAACAATCCTTATCATCTTCATAATCTAATTATACTTTGATTGATCAATTGAAAAGAACTCTTTCACAAATATCTATTCTTGAACTACTCAAAATTTCAACGTCACACAAAGAGATTTTAGAAAAGGATTTGGTTGAAACAACTATTCCTAACAATCTAGATGTAGATAAATTTCAAGCCATGGTTGGAAATTTGATTACACCACACTACTTATCATATAGAAGTCACCCACATAATCTTCCTTTACATATAGAAGTTTTGATCAATAAACACAGAGTGAAACGAGTATTGATAGAAAAAGGAGCAAGCTTAAATATCTGTACTCAAAGTCTGGTCAAAGCTTTAGGATTATTAGATCAAGATATAGACCCTTAAAAGAGAATAACTATCAAGGCATATGATGATGAGGAAAGGTCATCTAAGAGGTTAGTAATGCTTCCAAATAGATTTGGTCCCATGGAGAGAAATGTGGTATTCCAAGTATTAGATATGAATCTATCAAATAACATTCTCTTAGGAGGGCCTTGGATACATGAAATGCAGGTAGTGCCTTCAAATTTCCATCAATTCTTGAAATTTTCCTATAATGGAGAAGAGATTACAATTCCAGCAAACACAAGCTATTTTCAATCCTATAACAATGTTTTCCAATCAAATAAAACAATGGTCCCACACAACAAAGAAGCAAAAAAAGAACAAAAGCCAGAAAATTCAACATCAACCATTCTGAGAGAATTTGAAAAGAAACTGAAATTGCAAGATAATGGGATTGGCGAATACAAGGTAGACCAACTACTTTCAATAAAAACACTACCTCTTTCACCAAGATCACAAGGAAAACCCTCATTTTCTATAATGTCTACAAAGCCTAAAGCTCAAACTATCTATAATGGAACCTTTGTAAGAGGTAAACTAGTAGAAGAGGAAATGGAGGACAATGACATCATAAAGTGGCTATATAAGGAAAAAGATGAATCTCATCAAGAGGTTAAACATGTTCATATTTCAAATCAACAATATGGCCATGGTCTTCATATTATGCATAAAATAGGATATCAAGGACAAGGACTCCTCGTAAAAAATAAACAAGTTCTTGTCGAGCCAATTCTCATGAAATTTAGAGATCCCAAAGATAAAATGGGATTAGGGTAAAAAGAGGAAGAAAAGATCCCACTCATTCAAGATGAACCAATTTTTGATGAGGAGAATGAATAATCTGAGGAAGAAGATAAAATTGTTCCATTTTCATATGAACAATTGTTACATGTACAAGAAGAAAACCCAAATTATCAAGGAGAGCTCTACATTCCTTAGTCTCTAAGAAATCAAGAAGGCACAATTTTAACACAATTTTCATCTCAAGGGATAGAACAAAAAATAAGAGAAGAGTTTGATATTGATGAATAAATATCCATACTGAAACCAAATGTTCAAGCACTTGAGGGTAACCAGAATGATTCTCAGAAAGATTAACCTGATGAAGGAACAAATGAACAAGAAAACAATCATCCTAATTGGGGGTAGCTAGTGATAATAATTCATGTTCTAAATTGGAAACATTATGCTGAGAAAAATTCTAATGAATATGAATGGGACTCATTCTTTGATTCCATAATGGAAATTAAAGTAGATGTGATAGAAAAATATGCATTCCAATTTGAAGAAGGACAAAGCTCAAGTGGAAGAACATTTGTATTTGGTTCACATAATATTGACGTTGACTCAAGTGAGAATAGTGAGATTCTTTTAGATCTAAATGACCTTCAGGAAAGTGTCTTTATAGACCTCGTCGATAAATTCAAAATATATGAACATAATTCAATCATGACTTTTAAGACAATTGAAACCAATCCTAATGAAAGCTTATAGCTAGTCCACCCCAAACTCGATGACTGGACCTTGTGTGAACCTATGGATATACCTATGTTTCCCGATGACCATGCTATAGCTTGTTAACTTAATGTGGTAGAACCCTTAACTCCTTCCACTAATGAATACAATTTATAGTCAAAAGGGAAAAATATCAAGTTTTCTAGTCGCAAAAGCAAAGAGAAAAGAAATCAAAGATTTGAGGGTGAAAACCATTCTATGGCGGTCTTCAATTTTAAAAAAAAAAGTAAAATAAAGGACATATCCAATAGTGAAAACCTCACTGAGATGCTAGAGGATGGAAAACATGATATTCTTCCAAAACACTCTCAGGAATGATCCCTAGTGCTCATAGAACCTACTCAACTAATCAAACAAAAAACCACAAATCATACACATTGTTTAGTCATTATCTACTATGGAGAAACAAGATTTCACACAATTTTTGAAAGAGAAGAAGATGAATTTTGTGTGGTCTTATTAAAACATGCTAGGACTAGATCTTTATCTAATCATGCATCACTTGTACATAGCTCCAGGAAGGAAACCTATCAAATAGAAACTGAGGAAAATGTATCCTCATATCACACTCTTAGTTAAAGAAGAATAGGAAAAACAATTGAAAGCGGGATTTATAAGAGCAATTGCATATGTTGAGTGGATATCTAATATTGATTTAGTATCTAAACTAGACAAGTCCATCAGATGTTGTACAAAATTTCAAGATGTAAATAAAGCATGTCCCAAAGATGATTTTCCACTAACAAATATAGATGTCATTGTGGATCTCACAGATGGATACGAGATTTTACCACTAATGGATGGTTTCTTTGGTTATAATCAAATTAATATTGCTCTGGAAGATCAAGACAAAAAAAATTTAACCTATCCTTGGGGCACTTTTTGTTGGAACATAATGCCCCTCAGACTCAAGAATGTAGGGGAAACATATCAAAGAATGATGAAAACAATATTTCATGACATGATGCATAAGAATATGGAGGATTATTTTGATGAAACTCTAGGAAAGTCTCATAACAAAAAATAAAATTTAACAGATTTAGCTAAGATTTTGGATAGGATAGAACACTTTAAGCTCAGGTTAAACTGAAAGAAGTGTGCATTTGGGGTTACTTCTATTATAAATCTCTTAGGATACATTGTCTCCACCAAAGGAATAGACATAGATCTGAAAAAGGTAAAAGCAATCATGGAAATGAAACCACCTAAGAATATTAGCCAAGTGCGATCATTACAAGGCAAGCTACAGTAAATATGAAGATTCACGGCTCAATTGGTTGATAAAGCACAACCATTTACCAAGCTTATGCATAAAGGAATCACCTACCAATAGGATGAAACATGTGATATATCATTTAATCAACTCAAACAGTATCTAGAAAATCCACTAATTCTCATGGCTCCAATCCCAAGAAATTCATTATTGCTATATATCTCAACAACTCACACCTCATTGGGGGAACTCTTAGCACAACAAGATAAAAATGGAAAAGAACTAGTGATATATTACATTAGTACAATGCTGGTCCAATATGAACTCAATTACACAATTATTGAAAAATCTTGTCTTGCGGTTGTATTTGCATCACAGAAATTAAGACACTATATGTTGGAACATTCAATCAAGTTGGTAGCCAAAACTAATCCTTTAAAATATCTCCTTAACAAATAAACATTAATAGGGAGATTGTCTAAATGGGTGATGATTCTCAGTAAATTTGATATAGAATATGTGGAATGAAAATCTATCAAAAGACAGGTTATCAAAGACTAGCTTGGTGAGGCACCATTAGCAAAAAAAAATCCTCTAATGGTAGCATTCCCTAATGAATCAATCTTAATGGTCATAGAAAACTCATGGAAAATGTATTTTGATGGTTCCTTTACACAACAGTGATCTGGATCAGGTATATTGTTTATGTCTCTGCAAGGATATAAAATACCCAAAGCATACAAAATTATATTCCCATGTACCAACAATATTGTGGAATATGAAGCATTAGTCAATGGATTGAAAATGGCATTAGAATGGAAGATCACTGAATTGCATATTTATGGTGATTCCTAGTTGCTAATAAATCAAATCAATAATGATTATCAAAATAAGGATGACAATTTGGTGCCATATAAAACATGGTGGATGATTTGAAAAATTAATTCATATTCATAACATTTGAACATATTCCTTGTACCAACAATCAAGTGATAGATGCAATGGAAAATTTAACATCTTTGTTACAACTGTCAGATAATCAAGTGCATTCTAAATTCTTAGTGGAAGGGTTACCTTATCCTACCTATGATTGTCCTAAATCTAAACTAATATGCCAAATTGTGAGTTTTGAGTCTCCTCATAACGGACAAATCCTTGATTACCTCAAGACTAATGCTTTACCCGATGGTATATCCAAAAACCAAAAATGAAACCTTATTCGCCAAGCCTCCAAACATGTGATCATTACTGACAATTTATATCGAAGATGTTTTAATGGTAATTTACTAAGATGCTTAGAACTTGAAGAATCAAACAACTCTTTACACAAAGTCCACAAAGGTATTTGTGGATCACATTTGAATAGTCTTATTATAGCTAAGAAACTCTTACGAATTAGATACTATTGGACCATAATAGAGAAAGATGCCATCAAGTTTACAAAATCATGCAAGAAATACCAAATTCATGGTAATCCCATACATGCACCAGCGAGAGAATTGTTACCCTTCATTATACACTGGCCTTTTGAAAAGTGGGCCTTTGATTTGACAGGTCAAATTTACCCATATTCTTCCAATGGAAATAAGTTCATTTTAGCAGAAACATAATACTTTACGAAGTGGGTTGAGGTTATACCACTAATAACTGCAACAAGAAAACAAATCTCACTATTTATCCTTAATTATATTATCTACTAATATGATATTCCCTCATCAATCATGATAGATAATGGTAAACAATTTAAGAACAAAGATATAACTAAACTATGAGACAAGTTTCAGATTACTCAACATTTCTCATCTATCTATTACCCTCAAGGAAATGGAAAAGCTGAGGAAAGCAAAAAAATATTTTGAAGATTATAATATGCATAGTCAATGACTCTAGCAGAGACTGGCATGTTCAAATAAATCTAGCTTTGTGGGCCTATCACACAAGTATTAGAACACCACCAGGAGCCACTTCCTATTCTCTAGTTTATGGCACATAAGCGGTCCTACCTATTGAAGTAGAAATACCATCTTTGAGAGTATCACTACGAGGGTTAATCATAGATGATGACTATAGAATTTCAAGGTTACAAGACTTAGAACTACTGGTTTAAAGGCGTCAAGATGCTTTTGAACATTGAAAAGGCTATCAAAAGAAAATGACAAAAAGATACAACAAAAAGGTAAAACCTCATTAGTTTCAAGTAGGAGATCTGGTACTACGTGAAAATCCTAAAAATCAACAACACAGGGAAAAGAAAGGAAAGTTTGAACCAAATTGGTTAGGACCTTTTATCAACACAAACATATTTGGATCTGGGGCTTATCAGTTGGCCACTATAGAAGTAGATACACTTCCTAATCCAATTTATACAACTCATTTGAACAAGTTATATGCCTATATCATTGTAAGTAATAGTTGCATATTGAAAAATGTCCTAAAGAAATTCAAAAATAGTGAAAATTGATCTTGAAAAAAATCCTAAAAAGCATAAAAAAACTAAAAAATGGTTGGCCCAGTGAAAACCTGGCAAACACACACTTGGGGAATATTAAAAAAATCAAAATATATCAAATACAAAAATAAATTAAAATTAAAATTAAAAAATGTGCCTTGGTGAAAACGTGGCAAGAAGGCACCTTGGTAGCAAAAATAGCAATTTCACAAGTGGTGAAAACCTAGTAAACAGACACCATTTGTAAGCTAGTTGCTTCATCTATCAATGCTTTGTTAATCCTTCAGCATGCGGTGATATTCTCTTTGCTTGCAAACGAAACATTTTATCTTTCTAGTTCCATCACTAGTCACCATGGTTTGAAATCAGATCTTATATCTATAAAAAGGATAGTCTGTTCAGACTGGGGGAAATTCATCATCACCAACCAAACAATGGTATTTTCCAATACCACCAATCAGACAACATTTCTTTTCAATATCAATTGGAAAACAAAATTTTTTCTAAACACTAATCTTTTCATCAATTGATCCAATATCCCAATATCACCAATCAATAGACACAAGTATGTGAATGACAAGTTGTGCAGTATGATTGCAAGGGTTTTGACTTTTGAGTAACTCTATGATTTTCCAAGTACTAGAGAAGAAAGGAGGAAGTCAAGATATTTTTATTTGATGATTGCTTATTCATTTTGATTTTTCTCATATCATGTCTCCCGAGTGATTCAATGATACTCTAATTCTAGAACTACAATGATAGGGGGCATGATATTTTATTTGATTTCTACTTGTGTTCTGCATAGATATTTGAGGTGGCCTATGATTAAAAAACTATACATCATAATATAGCTACACAAAAGGCTCTGACTCTGAGACCTCAGCAAATATCTGTGTTAGGGGGAATTTTTATCTTGTATATTTAGCTGATCAATCGATGATTATCATATCTCTTGAGAAATTCCATGAGTTTCTATACTAGAAGATCAAGGAGGGAGTATGATATTTTATTTTCTTGTTTTCTTTGGGATGTTTTGTTCCAATGAAATTAAAGGAAAAATAATATGGGTGTATGTGATAAGAACCTGCACATTAAGGTCTAAAACCCTTACATACCTTGACTCTGATTGATTGAAACCTTGATGAAGGTGGGAGAAATCATTCCTTGTCTATTGACACAACTGATACTCAAGACATCATGATTTATTATATCTTGATGCTTGTATGAAAGTGCAATATAAAATTTGAAACTGCTAGTATTCATATCATCATGGTCAAGAAAATACCAGTGATGGTTGTACTAATTCACACATCTAACACAATTAGTATTTATATTATCATGGTCGGTTGTGTACCAGTGATAATTATACAGACTTGTGAATCTGAGAAACATGATATTCATAATGACATGGTTGTTGGTGTATCAGTGTCGGTTGTATCAAATATGTTCTGATAGATCTCAATGATGAAAATTAGCACATAAAAATAAAAGACAAAGATGGAAGTTTCATATCATTCTAGGAAGGTGCATATCATTCTAGGAAGGTTGCATATCACTCTAAGAAGTTGCATATCATTTTTTGGAGTTGCATCCATAAGATTTGATATCACGTCATTCCAAGGAGGGAAAATTTAAATTTGCACCAATAAAGTTGGACAAAATACAATTTCTCTTACTATGGTTGAGTACTTTAATCACTAACACAAAAAAAAATACTTGCATAATATGTTAATTTCATGAGAATATCCATCTGCATATCATCATAAGCATATATATCAAAAGGAAAGAAGCAACATTTCATCCATTTGCATTATGATTCTATATCATAAAAGAATAAAATCTATAAATACATGTCATACATATGCATAAACATAAACCAAATAGTGCATCCATACATTTTCATTTGTATCATAAAGCATTAGAAGCATATGCATAAGCATAATAAAAAACATCCCATAAATATCATAAAACATCTATGTAGAACTGCATCTCATAAAAATGTCAGTGATAAAGGTACAATGAGATCAAATGGGAGAATATCATCATATATCTATCATCAAAAATCAATAAAGTACATCATCTGTCAAAATAGATCTATATCAACATGATACAACATCTGTCTCTGAGAGACCATCAAAAGAGAAATCATAGGTACATCAAGACTGAATTCCTACATCATGTCTCAAAGGAGCTGGTGGAGGTACATCTGATCTAGTAGGTTCTGGAATTGCACCTTGTGACTGAGCGGTTGTCTGGGACTAAGGAGTTACTCTCTTAGAAGCATATAGAAAAAATGAAAAATATGTAGCCTGATAGTATGAGGCTCGATTATGCTATACTTATACATCTCTATGTGTTATATATAATGCCCTATCATTGTCTTCTCTCCTATCATATTCTACTAACAATGGCAACATCACCAACACCTCTCTAAGGAAGAGAAACCTATACCCCTAATGGACTTGTCTATACACATCTCTATGGGGAGGACCTATTTGTACACCTCTCTGAGGAGGAAAAACCTGTAGACCTATGGGAACTATCTATGTACCTGTATGCATTGTAGAAGGAATCTGAGAGGCAGAAGGAATCTGTGATGAAGAAGGTTGATGTGCCTAAGAATAATTAGGTTATGAAGGACATATAATCCTAACTCTAACTTGCATCTTCTCCCCACTTATACCACTATCAGGATCACTCGCACCTCTTCCTATATCATTCCTACCTCTTCCCTAATCACCCCAATCTCTTCCCTGATCCTGACTCCTCCTGTCTTATCTCCTTGAGGAAGGTACTCTCATTGCCCCACCACTTCCATCATCCCCACCATAATCCCCTCTCTTCCTAGATCATCTCCTTGAGGATGGTGCCCTCACTGCCCCACCACCTCTATCATCCCCACCATAATCATCCCCAAGATCCAACATGCCAAAATCTACCTCATTTGGAGCTATCAATCGTGAAAATGGATGTTGCACAAAATACTTGGAGTAATCAGCTATCATCCCAGCATCAATCATATCCAGTGTATAATCCCATGGAACAGGCACTACTTGTTGATGCTCATGTACTATGGTCTCGTATCATAGTTGTGGTCCCCACTAAGGCTCCTCCTATTTGGTCCTTGCATATGTAGAAACACCTTGTGGTATAAGTTGAGCCATACCAAGCTAACAAAGAACATGAGTAACCATATAACACTCTATGATTAATGGTGTCTGGCCAATCAAATATCTCTTTGTGCATACAAATGGTATCTCTCAAGCATTACTGCTCCACTCCTCACAATCCATATAGGGTCTCCAAACAAGTATTGTAAGATCATCAAGAGATCAATTCCAGAATGCAAGATCGTCATTCCATGGTTGTACAATATCTCCTCCATACAGGTATACATATGGCTCCTCACGATCACAAGATCTATCTATTACTGGTCACGTCACTAGAATGTGCTCCCAGGTCCAGATCTATAAAAGAATGAGACCCAGAGATATCAATTTATCATGTCAGTAAATGACCTGGTGCATATCATGATATAAGTGGGCTAAGAGATAGGTACCCCACGTCATCCACTAAGGCCTCTACAACAAATCCTTGATTAGTCTACTCAAGCCAATAAAAAACTCCTGAGCACCCTAGTTTGGTACTAAGAATCCATAAATCAATCTAGCTAACACAAGTGGAAGGGCCACATACATATTCTCCATGTGCTCCTAGGTGATGTGACAATCAACAATCAAAGGATCCTTAAACACCCATATCTCAGCATCAATACAGGCCTGACCTATCGAATCATAATATACTAGCTCACCCATCATAAGTATCCTCAAAATTAATGGACATCTTCTCATGTGATAGTGATCTCACTGGTGGGAAGAGGAAAGGTATTATGCTTTGAATGTCACTGCTTGATTAATTTTTTCAATAGTCCCCTATTGATCCTATACTCGAGCATATCTAAGAGTGCCCAATGATGTAGAGGGCTTGACACTCTAGGCTTTCCTTCACTCCTAGTTTCTCAATTGACTAACCCAACCATCCAATGGTTGTTGTTTATTGGTTCTTCCTTCTTCTAGGATCTCCAAGACCCTCTCTACAAACTTCTCCTCCAAGATATAGTTGGTTATTAGAAGAAACCAAGATTTCTAGGCTTAACTAGTCCAACTAGTTAATCAAAAGCCTAGTTTACTCCACTAGAATCCCACTAGAATGCCAATCCTATAGCTAGAATCTTCACACACATTCACCAAGACTCTTGACACCCTTATTGAACCATTATAGGTCATTTTGCACTCATCCCAATACATCAAAACCCCTTACCAATCTAATTGGTTGTTATTTCACTAGGAGGCGTAATTGCCTAATTCCTAGTACGTCATTTTGCACTGAGTTTTTCCAACTGACCACAAAAACTCCAAGTGACTCCATAAAAAAACTTGAAAATCTTCAAGACATCCTTGAAGACTATCAGAATCCAAAACCTTGACCTCTGGAAGCACCCAAAACCTTACTTTCTTGCAGGCCCTATATTATAGCCTATTAATTAAGCCTCTAGACCAGTCAGCATGAATAATTTCTAATCATGTCTCCAATATTTGATTCTCCTCCTACCACCTTCAAATCCTTTTAGGAGACTATCTTGTGCATCCAACAATGCTACTAAGTCTTCCCCAAAAGGTCATGGGTGCTCAAACAAATTCAATCTTCTCCCTGTCCTGGCTCACCTAGTTTCACCAGTCAGCTATAGGCTTCACTGTTGGCCTGTGAAATCCATTGAGACAACAAAAAAAAGAAAAAAAATCCTATCTATTGACCCTAACCCTACTTTCCCCATGGTTTCAGTCAATTCCACTAGAGGAAAACTAGGTTAGAGCCATTTCTATCTAGGAAGCATTGTTTTGTCTCTATCAGACCAGTGGCCTTCAAAAACTTCTAACTTTAATCCTACTAAACTTCAAAAAAAACTATCTATTGCATATGGAAGCTGAAACAAAACACTACACTAACATGAATCTCGATCACCTATGCCAATCCATACACAACCATACAGAAGTAAAGATACAGTGCAGATTATGAAAATGGAGGTACAGACATCCATACAGAGGTGTCAGAAGTAAATGTCTCAATCCAAAATCTCATTCACCTTTCCAAAACTTTGATTCCATGCTCATATACTAAGCATGGGTAGTTACATTTATTTCTAACTACATTTTGTCATTTCTTGCAAAAGTTGCTCGAGCAACTTTCAAAGTTGCTAGCAACTTTTTGCATTTTGATGCATTTTGACTTTCCTTGTCAACTCGATGATTGATGTTGACTTCTAAGACCCTAAATAGGATATGTAGGGTCTTAAAATGTACCTCCAACCCATATTTCCCTAAAATGACAACTTTTCACAAATTGAGGCCAAAATAACCTAATGAGCACTAAGGCCCTTACAAACATGAAGTTAGACTAGCATGCTTCCAACCTTTTGGAACTTATTCTAACACACACAAAAACTCCTAAAAAAACCTTAAACAACATCAAAAAATTGAATAGGGAGGTTCCCTACACCATACTCCCCTAGGAAAAATAACTCAAGTCCCTTGAGTTAGGAGGTCTTCAATGGTGACCCCATGTTTCAGAATATCTAGCTCTGTCATCCAAGTGGCCTCAGCTTCAGGTAGTCCCTGCCACTTGATGAGGTACTCCTTGTAGTTACCCTTCCTTGTCTTCTTTATCACCTTAGAGTCTAAGACACTTTCCAATTGCAATGGCTTTGGGGTAGGCAAATCTTTCACCCAATCATCTTCCTCCAAATTTGCAAGTGTAGACTGACCTATGTCTAGAGGTGATCCCCTGTAGGGATATAAGTCACAAACATTGAAAATCCCCAAATTAGGAGGCAATTCCACTTCATAGGCATTCTTTCCATATTTATGCAAACTCTTCAGTGGTCCAATCTTCTTCATGAGTAGCTTAGTTGGTTGGCCTTTGGGTAGCCTCTCCTTTCTGAGATAGGCAAGTACTATATCCCCAACCTTGAATTGCAAGTCTCTCCTAGTCTTATTAGCTTTGGTTTTGTACTTCTCCACTTATTTTTTTAAAGTCTTATTGACTTGATCATGTAGCTCCTTCATCTACTCTACAAATGACTCTCCTTGTGAACTCATCTTGTCCCTCAAACTGAGATCCCTCAGATCCAAAATCCCTCTAGGATTGACCCATTAAACTATCTCAAAGGGGCTCTTACCTATACTCCTATTAATGGAGTCATTGTATGCAAATTATACCTACCCTATGATATGATCCCAATATTTTCCATGTTGTTTGGTCAAACACCTCAACAAATTCCCAAGTGACCTATTCACTACTTTTATTTCCCCGTCTGATTGTGGATGGTAGGTTGAGGAGCAAGACAAATTAGTACCAAGCATCTTCCAAAGAGTTCTCTAGAAGTGACCCACAAACTTTGTATCCCTGTCACTGACAATATTCAAAGGAAAACCATGGATTCTTATTAGTGTAATACCCCAAAATTGGCACCTAATAACTTAATCAATTTTGGTGCATTTTCTTATCTTCGAAGTCCTATTTTACTAGGCAAATTCTTCTAATTGACTTTAATCGACTGAGTGTCAAATGCAGAAAACCCACATTTGCATAAATCTGACATTACAATTTAATTCCTAAATCTAAAATGATTATTAGCTAAAATCCCTATGATTAATTGATTTAATCCTAAAGTCCTAAAGGGCTTTTAATTAAATCAAATTCACCCTCTTTGGCTAAATATACATAAAAGGAATTGAAGAGTTATTTAATAAAATGAATGAATTATCCTC
>MU224687.1:105418-131575 GCA_018584345.1 Thuja plicata | reverse complement strand
ACAGGTCGTCTCAATCCCTTCGTAGAGCAAACAATTCAATGTTTGTCTTTGCGAATTCATGGATTGAATAATGACTATGTTGAGTTTCTTGTTGAATTGAGAGGTCACATTCAGCATTAAACAATTAGTACCAAGCATCTTCCAAAGAGTTCTCCAGAAGTGACCCACAAACTTTGTATCCCTGTCACTGACAATATTCAAAGGCAAACCATGGATTCTTACTATATCCCTAAAGAATAGCCCTACAATTTGAGAGGCATCATTGGTCTGCTTGCATGGAATGAAGTGTGCCATCTTGCTGAAACAATCCACCACCACAAACACACTATCATGTCCCCTAGGTGTCTTTGGTAACCCCAAAACAAAATCCATACTAAGGCACTCCCAAGGCCTTTGGGGTATAGATAATGGTTGATACAACCCACTATTTCTTCTTTTTCCTTTTGACCTCTGACAAATCTAACATTTTTCTACAAATCTCCTCACATCTGACTGCATCTTAGGCCAATAGTAATTCCTATACACCTGCTCCAAAGTTTTATCCACTCCAAAGTGGCCTCCCAAGCTTCCTTGGTGTTTCTCCTTCACAATGTTTTCCCTCATTGACCACTGAGGTATACACATAAGATTACCTTTGAACAATAGGCCTTCCTGCAACACAAACTCACTGAAATCCACCTTGAACACCTACTAAAACTTTACACAAGATTCATAAGCTTCTTTGAAATCTTTGTCTTCCTTGTAGAGGTCTTTCAAATCATCCAATCCTACACTTTGTAGTTGTATCTCCTGGATTGTGATTACTCTTCTACTAAGAGCATCTGCAACCTTGTTTCTAACCCCCTTCTTATTCTTAATAACAAATGTGTAAGCCTGCAATGATTCTACCCACTTCATATTCCTCTGATTTAGTTTTTCTTGTCCATTTAGGAAATTTAGGGCATGGTTATTAGTATAGACCACAAACTCCCTAGGTAATAGGTAGTGTCTCCACTTCTTCAAGGCTTGTACCATGGCATATAACTCCAAATCATAGGTGGAGTACTTTTGTTTTGCCTCATTCAACTTCTTAGAGAAGAATGCCACATGGTGTCCCTCTTGGCTTAGCACTACTCTTATAGCCAACTTGCTAGCATCACACTCTACCATAAAGAGTTGATTAAAATTAGGAAATATAAGTGTAGGTATATCTTCAATCCTCTTTTTCAACATTTCAAACCCCTAGTCTACTGCTACTATCCATTCAAATTTGCATTTGATTCCACCTTTAATGGTGTTCAGAATTGGGGCACATACATGACTGAAATTTCTCACAAATTTCCTATAGTAGGAGGCCAATCCATGGAAAATATTAACATCCCCTACAAACCTAGGTTTAGGCCATTCCAAAATGGACTTAACTTTTTTCAAGATCCATCTTCATGCATCTATTAGCAACCACAAAACCAAGGTAAATAAGTTCATTTTTTAGAAACTCACACTTCTCTTGATTGATCATCAACTTTTCTTGATGTAGCCTCCTCAAGAATTTCTCCAAATTCTTCATGTGCTCCTCCTTGGACCTTCTAAATATTAAAATATCATCAAGGTAAACTATTACAAACTTGCCAATAAATTCTGCCAGCACTTCATTCATGACCCTCATGAATGTGCTAGGTGCATTACTTAGGCCAAAGGGCATTACTAGCCACTCATATAGACCCTCATTGGTCTTAAAATTTGTTTTCCACTTATCACCTAGCCTCACCCTTATCTGATGATACCCTAACTTCAAGTCCACCTTAGAAAAGTAACAAGATCCTCCAAGATTATCCATCAAGTCTTCTATCTGGGGCATTGGGAACCTATATCTGCTTGTGATCTTGTTTATATCCCTAGAGTCTATACACATCCTCCATTTTCCACCCTTCTTAGGTGCAAGTAAAATTGGCACATCACATGGGCTCAAACTCTTCCTTATCAACCCCTTATCCAATAAATCTTGGATTTGTTTTTCTATCTCTGCATTTTGGCTTGGTGTCATCTTATATGCTACTTTGTTTGGCAAATTTTCTCCAGGAATGAGGTCAATATGATGACTCACATCCCTCATAGGTGGTAAGGCACTTGGAAAACCATTATCTACTATTTCATGGTACTTTTCCAACAAATCTTGTATCTCTGGTGGCAAATAGACTTTCTCCTTAGTTTCCTCCTTTGGTTTGATCACTACTGCACAACAAACTCCTTTCTCTTTCTTCATGGCCTTTAGAAACTCTTTTCCACTCAATAACATCACACTTTTCCCCACATGCTTCTCTTCATTGGGTTCTTGCAATGGATCCATTTGGAATTTCTTCCCTATCTTGGTGATGACATAATTTCTCTTCTCTCAATCATGTATTGCTTTGACATCATATTGCCTTGGATGCCCTAGGAGTAGATGGCATGCATCCATAGGTAGTATGTCACATAGGAGCTTGTCCTTATATTCCCCAATCTCAAACTCAACCATATTTTTCTCATCTACCACTATTTTTTGACCCTTGTTCAACCATGAAGCCTTGTAAGGTGTGGTATGAGGTATCCTTCTCAGCTTCAATTTCTCCAACATCTCAGTGGACACTATATTCTCAGTGGATCTAGAGTCCATTATAACCTTGAAAATCTTCCCATGAGACCTACAAGTTGTCTTGAATAATTTCTTTCTTTGGGGTGGCTCTATCATGCTAGGTACTTTTAATAAGGTTCTCCTTAACATCAAGTTCTCTCCATCTAGTACTAGCCCTACCTTGGAAATGGGAGAAGTAACACTTTGAGTGTCATCTTATTGAACTAACTGATTCCTTCTATCTCCCATTGAAGATGAGGAAGCCTTCTCTGGACACCTGCCCATTGTGTGACCCACTTGGTTGCAATTATAACACCTACCAGTGAAAATTGAATTAGATCTCCCTTGGGCTTGGAACCTACCTCTTGGTGGTCCTCTACCTCTGTATCCTCCCCTTTGGAAATATCCTCTATACTGGTTTCCTCCACTACTATCCATGAACTAACTATCTTCTTGTCTATTAGGGCTCTGTCCTCTACCAAAGTTACCCCTGCCTCTCTGAAAACCTTTGTTATTTTTGCCACCTCTTCCTCTTTGATGGAAGTAATTTCTTCTTCTTTCTTTATCCTCTGCTCTCAAGGCCAATTGAAAGCATTTGTGCATACCATCTGGTGCCATCATGCTAATCTCATCTTGAATACCCTACCTTAACCCATTTAGGTACCCTGCTACCTTCTCCATTTCATCTTCTTGTCTCCTAGCCCTTAGGCTTAGTTTATGGAACTCCTCGGTGTAAGCACTCACTAACATTTCTTTTTGTCTTAGATTCTGTAACTTTTGATATATTTGGATTTCATAATCAGTGGGCAAGAATTGTGCCCTTAACCTGATTCTCATTCTCTCCCAACAAAAAATATTTTTATTCCCATTGGTTATCCTTTCATCCTGCGTTATGTTCCACCACACTAATGTAGATCCCTTCAGTCTAGCTTTAGCATAGCTAACTCTCTTCTCCTCTGCTACCTCCTTGTAGTCAAATTGATTATCTATGGCCTCTAGCCAATCCAACAACTCCTCTCCATTCAAAGTACCACAATAGTATGGTATGTGTTACATGCTATCCTTTTTTAAATATTTGAAGGCATCTAAGATACCTTTTTTTCTTTGTATATCTCAGGTTCCCTTCCTTTGTTGGATGACTCTTATGTCTGACTCTTATCTCCATCACTTTCATCTCCCCATTATGTGATCTTCTTCTTCCTCTTTGTCTCAGACACATTAGCCTTCTCCAAGAGGCCTTGAACCAACTCTACTATGGCATCCCTACTCATTTCCTTAGGAGGGATACTGTTAACCTCTTAACTCTCCTCCCCTTCAGACATACACAATCTTCAAGCTATTCCGACTTTGATACCACTCTGATGTAGAGGGCTTGACACTCTAGGTTTTCCTTCACTCCTAGTTTATCAATTGACTAACCCAACCAGCTAATGGTTGTTCTTTGTTGGTTATTCCTTCTTCTAGTATCTCCAAGACCCTCTCTACCAACTTCTCCTCCAAGGTATAGTTGGTTATTAGAAGACACCAAGATTTCTAGGCTTAACTAGTAAAACTAGTTAATGAAAGTCCTAGTTTACTCCACTAGAATCCCACTAGAAAGCCAATCCTCTACCTAGGATCTTCACACACATTCACCAAGACTATTGACACCCTTCATGAACCATTATAGGTCATTCTACACTCATCCCAATACATCAAAACCCCTTACCAATCCAATTGGTTGTTATTTCACTAGGAGGCCTAATTGCCTAATTCCTAGTAGGTCATTTTGCACCGATTTTTTCCAAATGCTCACAAAAAATCCAAGTGACTCCACAAAAAAAATTTAAAATCTTCAATACATCCTTGAACACTGTCAGAATCCAAAACCCTGACCTCTAGAAGCACCCAAAACCCTACTTTCTTGCAGGCCCTATATTATAGCCTATTAATTAGGCCTCTAGACCAGTCAGCATGAATAATTTCTAATCATGTCTCCAATATTTTATTCTCCTCCTACCACCTTCAAATTATTTCATGAGACTATCTTTTGCATCCAACAATTCTACTAAGTCTTCCCCAAAAGGTCATGGGTGCTCAAACAAATTCAATCTTCTCCCTGTCCTCGCTCACCTGGTTTCACCAATCAGCCATAGGCTTCACTATTGGCCTATGAAATCCATTGAGACAACAAAAAAAGAAAAAAAATCCTATCTACTAACCCTAACCCTACTTTCCCCATGGTTTTAGTCAATTCCACCAGAGGAAAACTAGGTTAGAGCCATTTCTATCTAGGCAGCATTGTTTTGTCTCTGTCAGACCAGTGGCCTTCAAAAACTTGTAACTTTAATCCTACTAAACTTCAAAACAAACTATTGATTTCATATGGAAGCTAAAATAAAACACTACACTGACATGAAGCTTTATCACCTATGCCAATTTGTACACATCAGTACAGAAGTAAAGATACAGCGCAAATTATGCAAATGGAGGTACAAACATCTGTATAGAGGTGTCAGAAGTAAATGTCTCAATCCAAAATCTCACTCACCTTTCAAAAACTTTGATTCCATGCTCATATACCAAGCATGGGTAGTTACATTTAGTTCTAACTACATTTTGTCATTTCTTGCAAAAGTTGCTCAAGCAACTTTCAAAGTTGCTAGCAATTTTTTGCATTTTGATGCATTTTGACTTTCCTTGTCAACTTGATGGTTGATGTTGACTTCTAAGACCCTGAATAGGATATGTAGGGTCCTAAAACATACCTCCAACCCATATTTCCCTAAAATGGAAACTTTTCACAAATTGAGGCCAAAATGACCTAATGAGCACTAAGGCACTTACAAACATGAAGTTAGACTAGCATGCTTCCATCCTTTTAGAACTTATTCTAACACACACACAAACTGCTAAAACAAACTTAAACAACATCAAAACATTGAATAGAGAGGTTCCCTTCACCACCCAAGTCCACAATAGCAAATATGTTAGAATAGTCCCAAAGGATAACTGAGAGGGGGGGTGAATCAGTTATCAGCTACTTCAATTCTTTTCTTTCTTAGATATCAATTAACATAAATTAAATGCACATTCAGATAACACAATAGAGAACACAATAATTTTGGTTACGGGGAAACCAAATAGGTAAAAACCCCGGTGGGAATTAGTACCCACAAAGAACTGTACTTGAGTATAGTTATCCTTGTTAAGAGATCTTGCAACCCTGTTAGGAGTTGTTCTTCACAATGCAATAAGTAATGAGACCTGGTTAAAGGTTGGACCCTTTTAGGAGTCTTTTACAAGTAACCCTGTTAAGGGTGAGGACTCACTATCCAAAAGCTCACTGCTAAAATAATGAAGGCTGCAACCTTCAGTAGAACAGATATACACTATATCTCATAGATGAACTGTTTGAGTAGACCTACTGTCTTGATCAGCTCCAGTGTGCTGTATACTTCCACTTCTTCTTCACATATATCTTTTCTTTATGAATGAAATGTCTCTACTATCCCAAAACAATGAACATTATTTTATATACTTTTTCTATCTTTATTCTTCTCATTCACACTTGGCATTCATCAAATGAACTACTATAAGTATCTTCTCCAAAGGATGTGATCTTCATCAGCTCTAGGAGTCCCTTCAATATTATTTTAGCTGGCCACATCATCCATGCAACCTAATTAGAAACACACAACTCACACTGAATAGACGCGGCGCTTCACAAAGTCAGCTCCACCAAATTAACTCCAACTTCACAATTCTGATAGAACATGTTTGGCGCCTTTAGATAATTATCTTTAACTCATAACTAAACATGAATACAAACACACATATCCCAAAGATAGGTGAAACTCAATAAATAATGTAATTACATCAACCCTTCACAGATAGTCTTCAATCTCTGTAAATATCATAACTGATTAACATAACTCAACTAAAACTTCATATCTGACTCAGTGTGAATACACATAGCCTCTAGAACATGTATACACCATGGAAATGAACACGCATAGCTCTAGAACATCTGTACTGATAATTGCATATAGAAAACTATTGTATATTATATGTTGTCATCAATCACAAACATTCAATCAATTATTTTCACATAAGGAAATCTCCAACAATCTCCCCCTTTGACATTGATGGCAACATATGATATCATCAACTCAAAGTGTCTTCCTTCTTTTTACAATCTTCTCAATATCCTCATCAAAAGTTCCTCTTCACAGTTTCTGCTCTATATACTCCCCCAAATTATATGCTCCCCCTTACTAATACTCCCCCTTTGACATCAATGACAAAGGGTGTTAAACACCATTAAGAACAGGTACTACTCTAGAAGTAGAGTAGTCAACCATTCATCAGTCACCAAGGACTGATGTTCTTGCTGCAAGTTCTAATTAGACTCAGGAAAGGGAATTACTCCCAACTTCTCCCTGAGATACTCAAAAGTATCTTTTGATAATGGCTTTGAAAAAATATCTACTAATTGTTCTTTAGTGCTCACATAATCCAACTTTACTTCTCTGTCTACAACTTTTTCTCTTAGAAAATGGTATTTGATCTCAATGTGTTTTGTCTTTGCATGCATCACAGGGTTCTTTGACATAGTGATAGTACTAGTGTTGTCACAGTGAATAACAATAGGATAATCAATCTAAATACCAAAGTCTTTAATCATTTGTTTGATCCAAACCATTGTTGAACAATTCAAAGCTGCTGCAACATACTCAGCTTCTATTGTTGACTAAGAGATACAATTCTTCTTTTTAACTTTCCAAGTGACCAATCTGTCTCCAAGAAAGACTACTCCTAATTATGTACTATTTTTTTCATCAACACAACCTGCCCAATCTACATCTGTGTACACATGAATTTGTATATTCTCTGAGTTATACCATAAACCATAGTCGATAGTCCCTTTTAAGTATCTGAATATTCTTTTTATTTCCATTAGGTGATTTTTCTTGGGTTGAGCTGCAAATCTTCCAATAATGCCAACTGCATTAGAAATATCAGGTATAGATTTATTAAGATATATGAGTTTTTCGATCATAGACTTGTATGGGGTCTTGTCAACTATTTTGGAATCATCATCTTTAGAAATCTTGCTTCTTGTTATCATGGGGGTGCTTACTAGTTTGCAATCTTCCATCTTGAAAGTCTTCAATATCTCCTTCACATACTTAGACTGATTTATGAATATGCCTTTGTCTATTTGTTTTACATTCAATCCAAGAAAATATTTTATAGGTCCAATCATGCTCATTTCAAATTCACTTTTCATTTCTTTGGTGAATTCTGCACTAAGTTTTTCATTTCCTCCAAAGATAATGTCATCAACAAAAATAGAAACGAGTAGTAATCCTTCATCTGTCTCTCTTATGAATAAATTACAGTCTGTTTCTCCTTTTCTAAATCCTATCTTTTTTAAGTAACCATCAAGTCTCTCATACTACACTCTTGGGGCCTGTTTAAGTCTATAAAGTTTTTTCTTTAATCTGCATACCATGTCTAGTTTATCTAAAAGTTTGAATCCTTCAGGCTGCTCTATGTAGACTTCTTCCTTCAAGTCACTGTTTAGAAAAGCTGACTTGACATCCATTTGGTATACCTTAAATTTCTTGAATGTTGCATAGGCCAAAAATAACTTGATAGCTTCAAGTATGCTCACAGGGGAAAATGTATTAGTGTAGTCTATTCCTTCTCTCTACGCATATCCTTTACATACTAATCTTTCTTTTTCCCTTACCACGGTGCCTTCTTCATTCATTTTGTTCCTAAATATCCACTTTGTTCTAATCACATTCTTGTCATGAGGTCTAGGGACCAGTTCCCATGTTTCATTCTTGATTATTTTATCTAATTCTTCTTGCACGGCACTTTTCAAATCTGAATCTTTGCACGCATCTTCAACACTTAAGGGTTCAATTTGTGAAATTAAGCATACCTCTTCATTAGCAGTTGAACATTTTTCTCTAGATCTTGTTAAGAATTTTTCTCTTTGATCTCCAATGGTATCTTCCTTAGAGTGGTATGTGTATCTGGAGTTCTTAGGAGTGATGCTTTCATCTGTAATCTGTGATTCTTCTTCACTTGGTTCAGGATTGTTACATGAAACATAAATACAGTCAAACATTTCTTCAATAACTGTGTCTTTATTGATGGATCTGGGCTCATTTTCAATCATGGGAGCATAGTCATAATATCTTTCTTGAATAATAAAATTCTCATCAATCTTCACATGAGTACTTTTAATGATCTTCTTTAATCTTAGATTAAAACATCTATAGGCTTTGCTTTTAGTAGAGTAACCAAGAAAAATACCTTCATCGCTTCTAGCATCAAACTTTCCAATGCTATCATCTCTCTTGATGTAGCACTTGCTTCCAAAGATTCTGAAGTATTTTACAGTAGGTACATTACCAAATCAAATTTCATAGGGTGTCTTGTCTGCACCTGGCCTTAATTGTATTTTATTGATTGTATAGACTGTAGTATTAACCGCATCTCTCCTATAAGTATGTGCAACTTTTCATTCAATCATGATAGTGCACACTATGTCAAGTATTATTATGTTCCTTCTTTCTACAATCCCATTCTACTAAGGGTTTCTAGGTGTACTTAACTATCTCTTGATTCCATTCTCTTCATAGTAATCATAAAACTGGTCAGAGGTGAATTCTCCTCCTCTATCAGATCTCAGACATTTTATCTTTAGTCCAGATTCATTCTCAACCTTAGCTTTGAACACTTTGAACTTCTCAAAAGCTTCATATTTTTCTTTTAATAATGTAACCCACATCATCCTTGAGAAATCATCAACAAACAAAATGAAATACCTTTCTCTATAGTAAGATCTTGTTTGAGTAGGTTCACATAGGTCTATATGTATTAGATCTAATTTGTTTTCTGTAGAGTCTTGTTTGCTCTTGAATGAGGTCCTCACATGCTTCCCCATCACACATTCCATGCACATTGTGTCAACTGGTCTTGTAATACTTGGAAGGTCTCTTACTTCCTTTACATTACTTATCTTGACTATGTTGTCAAAATTGATATGACAAAGTCTCTTGTGCCATAGCCAAGTGTCATCTACTTTCGCAAAAAAACAACTTACTTCTAAATTGAGCTGAAAGACATTACCTTTGGTTTTTGAGCCTGATGCAATCATGTCTCCTTATTTTTTGTTAATGATGCAGTGGTTTTTTTTGAATTCCAACTAATATCCTTTATAAAGCAACTGTCCAACACTTAGTAAGTTATGATGTAAACCATCAACATAAAGAACATCATTTGTCTTATTGTTTCCATCTAAGGTGATAGAACCTTTGTCTATGATAGGTTTGTGTTATCTTAAAATCTAACCATGTCACCTTTGTATTTGTCCAAATGTACAAATCTATCTTTGTCTCCTATCATGTGGTGTGAACATCCACTATCAATGATCTAATCAGTTCTGATGTTAGCTTTTGAAACTAGTGCTAACTCTTGCTCTTTTTCTTCATCTTCTTTGTCCATTTCTTCAAGCATCTTTTCAATGTCTTTAATGGCAATTAAACCAATTTCATCTTCTCCCCAATCATCATTAGTTACATAATATTCAGCATGATAACATTCCTTAGTGTACTTGGGCTTGTAATCTGATCTGAACTTCTTGACTCTTGTAGGACACTTGGATGCAAAGTGACCAACTTTGTTGCATGAAAAACATTTGAATGGTAACTGACCTTCATATTTCCCTTTACCTTTTCTTTCTTTCTTGGAAATCATAGAAATTATTTCTTCTAGTTCAGTATCCAATTCTTCATTATTACTAGAGCTGCTTATGGATTTCTTGTTGTGGCCCGAGGCTTTGAAAGTTGTCTCACTTTTGGGTTATGTATTCAATCTTGATATCTCAAATGCAGATATTTTTCTGATCAAAGTCTCTTTCTTGAATTCTTTTGAAAATTGCATAGTCTCATCTAAGATATTGATCTTTCTCTCATAGTCTACTATTAGTGTGGTCATTAATTTGTCCATTATATCATCCTCTAAAATTTCTCCACCATTGTTTCTGATACCTGAAACTGCTTCATTAATTCTTTAATTGTAAGCTCTGATGTTTTCTTCAGGTAGCATCTCTAAGTTGTTGTACCTTTTCTTCCATGTCTTTTTGCATGAATTCTTTACTTGGATGTCTCCTTTGAGCATATCTTATAAGTATTTCCAAATAGAGTATGCTTTATCTGCCTTCTTGATCTTAGAAAATTCACTGTCAGATAGGGCACTGATTAGGGCTTCTTTGGTGATTAAATTATGAGTGAACACTTCCTTTTGTTTGACTATAGAGTCTTCTTCTGCAAGGTCTTTCAAGGTGGGAACTTCAATTTCTTGAGTGGCAATCTCATAGATCTCAAATCCAATGCACTGAAGATGTGTTATCATTCTGTTCTTCTAGTCAAGATAGTTTTCTTTATCAAACTTATGACTCTCTTTCTTGAAGTATGCCATCTGATCTACCTTAAGTTGGTAGGCTTTCTCTCCAAGGCACTTGGCTCTGATACCAATTGTTAAAATAGTCCCAAAGGATAAATGAGAGGGGGGGTGAATCAGTTATCAGCTACTTCAATTCTTTTCTTGCTTAGACATCAATTAACATAAATTAAATGCACATTCAGATAACACAATAGAGAACACAACAATTTTGGTTATGGGGAAACCAAATAGGTAAAAACCCCGGTGGGAATTAGCACCCACAAAGAACTATACTTGAGTATAATTACCCTTGTTATGAGATCTTGCAACCCTGTTAGGAGTTGTTCTTTACAATGCAATAAGTACTGAGACCTGGTTAAAGGTCAGACCCTGTTAGGAGTCTTTTACAAGTAACCCTGTTAAGGGCAAGGACTCACTGTCCAAAAGCTCACTGCTAAAATGATGAAGGCTGCAACCTTCAGTAGAACAGATATATACTATATCTAATAGATGAACTTTTTGAGTAGACCTGTTAGTTCCAGTGTGTTGTATACTTCCACTTCTTCTTCACATAGATCTTTTCTTGATGAATGAAATGTCTCTATTGTTCCAAAACAATGGACATTATGTTATGTACTTTTTCTATCTTTATTCTTCTCATTCACACTTGGTGTTCATCAAATGAACTAATATAAGTATCTTCTCCAAATGATGTGATATTTTTCATCTCTAGGAGTCCCTTCAATATTATTTTAGTTGGCCACATCATCCACGCAACCTGATTAGAAACACACAACTCATACGGAATAGATGTGACGCTTCACAAAGTCAGCTCCACCAAATTAACTCCAACTTCATGATTCTGATACAACATGTTTGGCACCTTTAGATAATTATATTTAACTCATAACTAAACATGAATACAAAAATGTATATCCCAAAGATAGGCGCAACTCAAGAAATAATGTAATTACGTCAGCTCTTCACAGATAGTCTTCAATCTCTGTAACTGTCATAACTGATTAACATAACTCAACTGAAACTTCATATCTGACTCAGTGTGAATGCACATAGCCTCTAGAAAATGTATACACCATGGAAATGAACATGTATAGCTCTAGAATATCTGTACTGATAATTGCATATAGAACACTGTTGTATATTATATGTTGTCATCAATGACAAACATTCAATAAATTATTTGCACAAAAGAAAATCTCCAACAGAATAAACTGATGATCTACATCAAATAACAAGCCAATCAAGGAAAACACACAAGGGTAAGGCCCTCTCATGTTCAGTTTACCTATATCAATCTACAACACACATAAACAATAAAGAAAATTAGGCACATGGGGGAAATGGGAACACATTCCTAGGTGCTACCTATAGTATGAAATCAAATGGATGTACACAATAGTTAATCACATAAAATAGGCAGTCAATGTATACAAAAGGAAAAATCATAGTCATGGACTAGCAACATTTTTTTCTAGATCAGAAACATTGTTTTACATGGGAAACACTGTTTAAATCCTTTAAATGATGTTTTACACTAGAAACGACAGAACATTTCCCAGAAAGGGAAATTTACAAGCTGCAAATGATTTATTACGGGAAACGACACTATATCGGTAGGAAATCACAAAACAAACATAAAAAAGGACATTTTTGGAAAAATAGGAAATGTCAATTTAAATACTATAAACATTGAAATCACTACTGGAAATGATGTTTTCCACAAAAAATGATGCTTTCACAACTGTAAATGATGAATTGCAATTCATGTAAGATTTAACTCAAAATAGAAAGGAAGAGCATTAATTTTTATAATAAATGGCACGATTGTCAACTACATACCACAGGTGGATAGTGTGTTGGTTGTTGATGACACCTGAGAAGATCAAAATAGTGTGACTCCACGGGGATTTCCATCTCTCTCTCTCTTAGAGCTCAAAACCTCGCAAGGTGAATAGTAACAATGAATAGTAAAAATGATATTTTACCCTCTTAAAATTACTTTTTTGGGGTAATTAATTTCATTTTTTAAAACTCTTTTAATGTTTAATTAATTCTTTATTGGCCTGATTTTCACCAAATGGAGTCTGATTTGTACCAAATGAAAAGCAATTTCTTGTTGCTTCTTTGGACTCTTGTTATTATTGGAAGCAACATTGAAATTTCACTCACATCTTCTAGTAATGGACGTTTATTTCATTCTACATCCCTAATCAAGTGATTTTATCTCAATTTTTTATTCCAAGGGGGCATCATCAATACAATCAACAAATGAATAATGTTATCAAATTTTCATCAGTTAGTGCTTCAATTTCATCAGACATCATATCAAGTTGATGGTCTTAAATTGGTAAATCAATCAAAAAATCATGGGACAAGTAATTTCATCAGGTTTCATGTCAAATTGCTCAACCTTATCAATATTCATGTTTCAAACATCACTTTCAGAATATCAATTTCATCGCACCTCATCAAATTGGTAATCTCGTCATCAGAACATCAGGAGATAATTAACTTCATGTGGACCCACATCAAGTTGGATATATCAACCAACTTTTGACATTAATTAGTTTCAACGCTTCACATCAAATTGGTCACTCATCCAATCTTTCAAAATATTCTTTCCAAAAATTAGTTTCATCGCTTCACATCAAACTGGTTGTATGACCAAGTGTTAGGAATCTTGTTTTCTCATAAATCAGTTTCATCGCTTTACATCAAAATGGTTATTTGATTAAGCCCTTGTAGCAGTAATCAATTTCATCATATCACATCAAATTGGTTATACATTATCATCCTCCACAATCAAATAGGTAATCAATTTCATTACATAACATCAAATTGGTTATTCTAATCTCAATTTATCGTCAAACATTAGACAAGTTTTTATCAAGTTCATCGCATCATATAAAATTACTCATCTAATCTTCACATCAATTTTATCAACAATTGCAATTTGTCTAGTTCTCAATCATTCTAGAATCTCCAGTATCTCTATCAATCAAGTTCAGAATTGATTTCTAATCAAGAATAGTTGTATCAAGATTCATATCAAACTATTCATTCAAGCATAATATTATCAACATTAGATGCTCTTCGAATCAATGCACTAATCACACATCAATTCAAAGAGGGGAAAATCTAACCACCTAAAATTGGTTTGGTCTAACCAGAGGTCTAGATCTCAAATGAATTACCCTAGGTCCTAATCAGGACATCAAATTTGGTTTTACTATTAATTGTGTAATTAAGTCAAATTGATTTAATTGCATAATTTAGCGATAATTAGAAATCCAATCACCTAACATCAAAGAGCCAATTAATTCATTAATTAATCTTAGCCTAATAAATCAAATCAAAATCTCAAATCCCATGGCTAGAGTATTAACTAAATTAAATTAATTAAATACCTCATTTATATTCCCTCAAAGTGGTATCAAAGTCAACTCATCAACCAATGATCTTCAATCATATGGACCACTCAAGGTCCTAATCTCAACCACTCATTTTGTATTAATCTCAGTCATCCAATTCAAATTCAAATTTGAATTCAAAATTTCCCTCCAATGGAAAATCTATATAATCAGCCCTTCTTAGCCCTTCTTAGCACATTTGGATATATAGTGAATTTAAGTAATAAGGTCATGCTACTATCATTCTAGATAAATTTAGCTTAATTTCATTTATTTTCATAGAAATTGTGATTAATTCATACATTTAGGAGCATAATTGAGACCATTTTAGCTTATATAACACCCCATTTAGATGCATTTAGGCATTTTTGGTAAAACCTTCCATCATATGATTGTCTATTCAATATGAATCAGTGTTAATCTGAGAGCATTTTTGTGTAATTCATTTGAATCTTCTTATGTAGGAAGCAATAGGATGCTTTTAGTAGTTTAATGGATTGAAGTGGATTGAATTTGATACTAACCCACAAATGTAATATCTTATTAAGTGTGGTGTGGAATAATTGTAGGTATACTGTAAAACACATCATATTTTGGCTAAATAAAAAATAAGACAAAGGAAGGCCTAAATAAAATCATTGAAAATAAGTTAGAAATATGTGAAAAAATCTTGAGAAAGAAGTAATATATCTCAAGCCAGATCTAGAAAAGACAAATAATCAGGATGATAAATTCAAAATGAGTGCCACAAAGCTTGATGAATTGATGGCCATATAGAAAAATATAAAATATAAAATCATCTTAGGATTTGAGGTTGGAAAATTCTCCCATCAAACGGTTAAGAATGAAGAAAAATGATAACACAATAGAAGATCCAAAGACCAAGTCACCTTCTATAGATGAAAATAAAAGAAATACATCTCATGGTCAAGGAAATCAAGCAAGAAATCCTATAAAAAATCAAAGTTACCTACCTTTTATTGGTTTTATTTCTACTACAAAAATTTAGATCAATAGAGTGCAGGAGTAGAATAAATCAGACTATTAAACATTTTTCTAAACAATGCTTTACCTATAATAATTTTGTTCATAAGGCTAGGAAACGTAGAAGACAACTCATAAATAACCAAAACAATAATAGAAATAGATCATTCTATGGTTTCTATCGAATTTGTAATATTTTTTAGCATAAGTCTAACAAATACAAATTCATAGTATTCAAAGGAAGAAAATAAATAAGAAAGGTTAAATGTTACCTCTACAATAAAGATGGACATATTGCGAAATAACTAAGAAATAAAACCATGATGAAAAGTGATTCAAATACTCATATTTGGTGATAACATTCCTAAGTTGATCATTAGAATAGGCTCAATCTCTCTTGATGGTAAAAATAACACTGATGATGTCTTACTTGTTGATGGACTTAACCATAACTTGTTGAGTGTTGGACAACTTGTAGACAAGGGATATCACTTATAGTTATGGATGGAAAATGTACTATCAAAGTTCAATCTGGAAACTTGATCGCATCAAGTACTAAGTCAAGAGGTAATGCGTTTGAGTTGAATATTGCTGATGACAATTATTCAATTGTGTATTTTCATTGATGTTTACACAAGTATAGTGATGTTTACACAAATGTCTAATCCTATCCAAGCATAGTCAGTGTCCATCGAGCTCTCTCGGGCATTGAAGATGACCAAAGTTATTTTTAGTTCTAACCAAGTTCACTTGGGCATTACAGTGTTGGTCGGGCATTGAAGAATTTTAGTGTTGACCGAGTTAAATAGTTAGTGTCAGCAGACTAATAGTGGCTTATATTTTATGGATAATTAGTTATATGCAGCTGATAGAAATGATTTTTATTATTTATTTGGAAGGTTATCAAGTCTAACTTGACAAGGCTTAACATATATATATAAGGTCAAGTTTGGATTGAATAGTGTGGTGGTGATGTGGAATTGCATGTGAAGTGTGATATGAAGAGTGAAGGCAAAATCAGATGGGATTCTGATTGAGGACAGAATACAAAGGACTACAATAGAATATCCGATTAGTGAGGATCAATTATTTAATCCAAAATAGAGATCTAAATCAGAAAAGATAGTTGCTTATCAAAATAGGTCAATCCAATGTTACTCTCTAACAATTGTAGCACTGATCAAAATCTCTTAACAGAGTAGAATTAACAGTCTTTCATAAATCCTCTCACAAGGTGACATTTCTACATTGAATTGTTTGAAGACCTCAAACAAGGCCACTCTTTACAGGGTGATTAAATCCTCTAACAGGGTCACACCTTACAGTGTGTTATTGTAACCTTTAATAGGGTTGGAACCTAACAGGGATCACTTTAGAAGAGTGAAAAACAATGACTAGTTGCTATTGGTGGTTTTTCCCATATTGGGTTTCCACGTTAAATATTGGTGTTATCTATGTACATTTCATTTTCTTTATATTTTATGTTTCTGCAATTAATTACTAAAGATAATCACAGTTAATATCTTAAGATTTTATATGTTAACTAAGTGACAGTGAAATATCTATGTTAACTGAGAAACAATGTTAAATTTGTTTAAGACATCTAAGGGACTTGGATTTGTTTTTATGGTAATTGATTCACCCCTCCCCTCTCAGTTACTCAACTCATTTCCAAAAATTGGTATCAGAGCTACAAGTGCTTACAGGGAAGGTTTAAAGTCCTAAGATAAAGATCATAGATGTCTTAAAGAAGGGAGATCCCTAAGCTCAAAAAGGACAACTTAGTTGCATGGCAAGATCTGATGAGGCTACATCTATCTACTATTAGAGATACTGGTTTGCAATTCCTAGATCACAAGTATGTGGAACCATCGAGACCTATGTCTATAGATTAGATGGTGGAAATGAAGTATCATAACTTAATGAGGATTGATATAGCCTCTGCACTCAGCTATTCTAAATTTGATGAAGTCAAGGACTACCCTACTGCCTTTGATATGTGGAAAAAACTACATAATATCTATGGAGGAGATGAAAATGTAAAGAGAGCCAAAGCAGAAAGTCTCAGAGGTTAGTTTGATATGATGAAACTGAAAGAAGGAGAAAAAATTACAAAATACAGTGAAAGAATCAAGAAAAGTGTTAGTGCAATCAAAGCTACTGGTGGAACAATTGAAGACAAAATAGAAGCCAGCAAGGTATTAAGAACTTTACTTCCTATCTATGAAATTGGAGTTTTAGTTATTCAAGAGATGAGATGCAGTAATGACATAACTCTAAATGGATTGATTGGAAGATTATCAGCTTTTGAGTTGGATAAATTTGACAATTATTCTCCTAATCATAGCAATCTTGAGTCAGCATTCAAAGATAAATTAAACCTTGGAAAGATGAAGGGAAAATAGATTGACAGTGATAGTGATGATGATTATGATGATGAGAATCTAGAAATCATTGAAGCATTACTTGCAAGGAGAGCTACAAAAGGAAAAGGAAAATACAAATGAAGAATATCATTGATTTTCTTTTCATGTGATGAGGTTGGTCATATTGTTTCTAAGTGTCCGAATAAGGAAGACAAAGGTGAGAGAAATTTCAACAAGTATAAAGGCAAGAAAGATTAAAAAAGCTACAAAATCCAAATGGACAAAGGTAAGAAATTTTGTTATATTGCTAAAGATTCTGATAGAGATGAAGATAAAGATGAAATGGTTTACATTTCTATTAAGGATGAGTCAGATAGTGAAGATAATGAAAATACTGCATTATACTCTCATATTAGAAAGAATGACACCTGGATAAATGATAGCGGTTTTCCTCACCACATGACTAGTGATAAAACCAAATTTGAACATCTTGAGCACTATGATGGTGGGCGTGTTAGTTTTGGGAATGATGAACCTACCTATATGAAAGGTAAAGGTTGTATTTCTCTTACTGAAGCAATCAAATGTGAAAATTTTTATTGGGTTGAAGGACTTGTTGATGGGACTTTGTGACCGGTCCGCTAACAGAGGTAAGTTGTCACTGGGTACTAGGGTACCGACCAACTTTGCCTGTAAAGGTTGTCCAGGGAATAAATTCTCTAGGCCTTCAAGCACCTGAGATTTAGGTCTTGACAGTGCGGGAGCTAAGTTGGGAGTGTGACTATTTTGTTTAGGGGGATAGCTAGTTTTCTTGGCTCATCTTCTCTGAGAATTTCGTTAGGTCAGGGTTTCCTGCAAGCATGCATTAGTTTACTAAATAAACTTCAAAAGATATGCTAGGGTTAGGAGTATTCATTCTACATATAGTTATGCCAATACATTCAAAACATCAACCATGCTCTAACATGCTACACTAAATACTGAATGCATAGAGAACCATCAGTTCATACATATTCAATAGAGAGGGGAAAAGAGGTCATTAATCTACTTAAAACATCAGAGCACGAGACATCAGAGATATACAACACAAAAGAAATTTAATCCAAAGATCAGAATGCTAACAACATCATTGCCAGAACTCTTCTTTCTTCATTAACAAGTTTTCCAATAGCACTGGTGTATACATCAACAACTCCAAGGGAGCATCTATCTACCAAGAACTACTAAGAACTACTGAGCATTGAGCTCTACAAATATGAGAAATGAAAGTGTTGAAATGCTATTGCTATGGACTACAAAATCATCAATTTCATCGACCCTTGAAATGAGGTCAGACTTATTATTTATACACAAAGGTTGCCCTAAAGCTAACCTAATCTAACTGTACACTCAACAATAAAATACAATATCAGGTGGCTAGTACTACCTACACCACTTTACAAATACCTCAAGAAGAACAGAGGTCTAACATGTTAGAATAATAAGACAAGAAAAAAGGTATGGAAGAATCAGCATTAAGAAGAGTTTTGGAGGGAGAAAAGAAGAAATTTGATCTCTCTGAAACTTGAGGCTACATGCCTCATCAATTTAAAAGTGGTTCGTTGTCTTTGATGCACTAGGTGTTTAATGCTAGAGCAGCACCTTGGGAAGACCATCTATCATAATCATCCTTTGAGCTGATGTGCCTTGTTGGGGTCACCTACTTTTTGACACCCCTTATTAACTACCTCATAATGACCTGTCAGCTCTGGGGAACTTGGACACAGGTCATCAAAATAGTACAAAAATGTTGGATCCAGGACTCTGGGCTCTGAGAGCTTACGCTCAAAGAATAATGAATGTAAAAATAATACACCCTGCTGGTGATAATCCCCAAAATCTGAAGAATTTTATTGTCCTTTACTATTCTTAAATGCCTCCAAAACTTGGCTGATGCCATCCTCATCTATGTCTTTAATTCTATTCAACTGGTCATGGATAGCCTCAAAATTTTCCTCAACCTCTCCGGCCCCGTTCTGGAATTCATCAACTATTTTTATGGTGTCATGAGCCTGGAGCAACATTTTAGATAATCTTGACAGCTTACCTCCGTCGAAGTCCCCAACAAACTGATATAGGGACTCCATTAGCTCATCATACTTACTGATGACATAGTCCTTCAGGGCACACGTTCTGGTGGTGATGGGACTGACTTGTGACACCCTTAAAAAAAATTATTTAAATAGGCCCAAACGATACTGGACCATAGTTACTTTCTCTCTTAGTACCTTAACCAGTTGCTTGCATACCTCGATCTTGAAGCCAAGTCTGGAGTACTAGGCCTAGAGGGACTTAAATGATTCTTGCCCCAAAATTCTCATCTCTGTGACGGCCTCTTCTCCATAGTTGAAGACCTCATCACACCCGATCTTCCATCCTTTATAATTTTCTAAGTCTCCCTCCCATAGGGTGGTAGAGATGTTCACCTGATTCAAAAGATTGTTGATCTAGTAAAGATCTGGGAGTGATACCACTAGAAATTGTCTTACAGTCATTATCTTCTCGGTGATCCACCCATCTACAGCCTGGGCCTTCTTCTTCATGGCCCTTAGAGTATCCACATCACCCTGTGCAACTGGTAGTCTAGAGGTGGAAGCTTCTGGATGGATCTCGGCCAGGGGCTGTGTAAGTTTTGTCAGAAGCCCGAGGAGAATTTCATTGTTTTCTCTTTCCTCCTTCAACTTCTGAGCCTATTTATTATACCAAGCCTCTATTTCCTGAGTTGCTTCTCGTAGTAGGTCCAATTGTCCCTGCTTATCTCTCCTCCCTAGAGGCACTCCTATTTTTTTATAATCTTTGGCCCTTACCATTGTTGCATCTGTATCTGGGGGAGGTGTTGTGATTGTCGCAATTGTGCTTCCTTCTGGACCAGCCTCAAGGGTATGGACTGTCTGAGCCTTCTTAGGCTTCTTGGCCTCTATGTTTTGGGCCATCATTTCATCCATTGAGAGTGGAACACCTATTACTGCCATCGGGACCTTCCTCTTCTTGGATTCCACCAGCCATTAGGGAAGCTAGGGAAGCTTTCCTACCAAGGCCTAGGTATTGGGAATCCCTTCGAAGTCTGGCTGTGCATTCCTGGTATCTGCAGTGTCATTGAGCTCTTTCTCCTTTTTCTATTCATGTTCATGTTCCTACTCTCTGGAGGCCTCATTATTTTCTGCCATGTTGGCGTCCTCTTTTGTGATGTCCAAGATTTCTTCTCTACCAGTATTAGCATTACCTATATCATCAGGGATTTTCCTATCCTTCTCAGCATTGGGTGAATCAACAATCATATCCTTAGGGATTCTCCCCTTATCCTATTGTTGTTGTTCTTCTTCTTCGGAATCCTTCATCGGGATATCTTCCTCCATTGGAACATTTTCTGGAGGTGGCTAAGGCATCTGGCCTAGGTTCAACATTTGGGCCACTGTGATTACCTCACTGAATGTACTCCAGGGCACTTCGTCACCCAGAGTAACCAAAGGCATCTAGAGCATGATGATTGGGGGCACGGTTGATCCCGTGGGTCCAATTTCCCCAATCGTTAGTTTCTCATCTGTTGTTTGCCTTGGTTCTTTCTTGGTCTCCTAGACTGGTTTTTCCTCCCACTCAGTCTCCTTTTGTGCCTCTTCTCTTTCTTCCTGCTCTGTGGAAGCTTCTTTCTTTGGGACTTCCTTTTTAGCGGGGATCTCTTCCTTTTCCTAGGTAGCAATTTCTTCCATCACATGATCCATATCCCCATGTAGGTTCATGAGCTCATCCATCCTAAAGATATCATCAAAGTCATCATGCGGGGGAGAGGTATCTGAGATATCATTCAGTTTGGGGGAATCTGAACTGATGTCTACTGGGTGAATATTGGGACCCATGTCTACGCTTGGTGTGGGGTTCACCTTCTGCTTCTTCTTTGTTTGTAATGGGGCCCCAACATCTAGAATATCTATAGGCTCTGCCTTAGTGAACATTTTCCTTCTCATTATTTTGGCCAATGTCAGGGATCCTTCCAAGCGAGAAGATGCTACTGGAGTTGTGAGGAGGCCATGAGAAAGTTGTGCACTTATCTTCTAGCTCATCAGCCTTGATGCCTCCATTTTCTGTTGTACCTATGCCATTATGGGGAGTGGACCCTTGGGAGGTGCTTGGGCTGGGGGCTCCTCTTTATCCTTTCCCTTTCTTTTTCTAGGTCTTGCGGCTCCAGAGGTCGAAGCAGACCTCCAGACAATTGGTCCTTTTCAGGTGCTCCTTAGACACACCCACTCAAAATAATTTTGATTGTTATCTACAATGGGGTGGCACACCTCCTCAATTATCAAGTTCTCTGGGGTGCCCCAATCCACTAGAGGAAGGTCTAACTTATCCATCCCCTATTCTTTGTATAATGGGTCCTGCAGTGTCATCGGGCTCTTTCTCCTTTTTCTGTTCCTGTTCATGTTCCTACTCTGTAGAGGCCTTAGCATTTTCTATCCTGTTGGCATCCTCTTTTGTGATGTCCAAGATTTCTTCTCTACCAGTATTAGCATTACCTGTGTCATCAAGGATTTTCCCTTCCTTCTCAGCATTGGGCCAATAAACAATCATATCCTTGGGGATTCTCCCCTCATCCTACTGTTGTTGTTCTTCTTCTTCAGCATCCTTCGCCGGGATGTCTTCCTCCATTGGAACATTTTTCTAGAGGTGGCTGAGGCATCTAGCCTAGGTTCAACATTTGGGCCACTATGATTACCTCACTGGATGTACTCTAGGGCACTTCGTCACCCGGAGTAACCAAAGGCATCTGGAGCATGATGATTGGGGGTATAGTTGATCCCGTGGGTCCAATTTCCCTAATCATTAGTTTCTCATCTATTTTTTTCCTTGGTTCTTTCTTGGTCTCCTGGATTGGTTTTTCCTCCCACTCAGGCTCCTTTAGTGCCTCTTCCTGGTCTTCCTACTCTGTGGCAGCTTCTTTCTTTGGGACTTCCTTTTCATCGGGGATCTCTTCCTTTTCCCAAGCGGTGATTTCTTCCACTGCGTGATCTATATCCCCGTACAGGTTCATGATCTCATCCATCCAAAAAATATCATCAAAGTCATCATGCGGGGGAGAGGTATCTGAGATATCATTCATTTTTGGGGAATCCAAACTGATGTCTACTGGGGGACTATCGGGCATACCGGGGCATGTGTCTGTGCTTGGGGTGGGGTTCACCTTTTTCTTCTTCTATCTTTGTAGTGGGGCCCTGACATCCATAATATTTGTAGACTCTACCTCAGCGAACATCTTCCTACTCATTAGTGTGTCCAATGATAGGAACCCATCGGGAAAGCAGATGCTACTGGAGTTGTGAGGAGGCCGTGGGAAAGTTATGCACTTATCTTCTGACTCATCATCCTTGACACCTCCATTTTCTCTTGTATCTATGCCACTATGGGGAGTGGACCCTTAGGAGGTGCTTGGGCCAGGGGGCTCTTTCTCCTTTCCCTTTCTTTTTTTGGGTCATGCAGCTCCAGAGGTCAACGGCATACCTCCTAATTTTCAAGTTCTCTAAGGTGCCCCAATCCACTAGACGAAGGTCTAACTTATCCATCCCCTATTCTTTTGTACAATGGGTCCTCCAGGGGCCCGTCATTTGAAAAACCCTTCAGGAAACCCTGAAGGTTGAGGGCTTTCATCAAGCCTTTGGACATCCTTGAATGCTGGCAAGCCCAAAGTTCAAAATTTTCTTGGCAATCTACCGAGAAATCTTCAATATCATCTATGTGCAATGGGGATGCCCGAAAAAGTGTCATTGCTATCTTACCCAGTGGATCAAAATTGCTTCTAGTATGGTGGAATTCCACTGGTCCTAGACTTTTTAGCTCATTTTTGGCCTCCTTTTCCATGGAAAGGGTGCAATAATAGTTCTCACAAGAGATTAGGAATGGGACGTTGGTAACCTTCTTCAATGTGAAGAGGGCATGCAGCTCCAAAATCTGTCTGCAGTACTCCAAAAGAATGATTCTGTCCCCGCAATATCAACGGAGTAGATAGGGTTTCCCAGAGAAGTGGGTCACCCAAATGTATGTATGTTGCTAGAATTGAATGAAGTAATTTTTGTAAGTACTCACCAGGTTCATCGCCTCTTGCGACAACTAGTATCTAGAGTCCTGAGTAAGTGTCCAAATATTCTAGTAAATGAATGCATCATTTACCCTGCAAAAATTTGGGAAGCTAAGTTCCCACTAGACTTGGGGATAATGTTCCCATGGCACCAACTACCTGGGTCTATTCCTGAGAACTCCCACTATCTGAAAACCATGAAAAGAAGGTCTCCATTTGACTAGCGCCCATAGTACATAAAATTTCATGTAGAACTTTGAAGTCCAGAGGATGCTCTTTAGCTGCGCATCCACATGGTTGGCGATGATAGCCGCCCATTTGAAGGTCTGACTGCGGGTGGTGATGCAATAGAGAAACCAGTACATCCACATCAAAAATTCCTAGGAATGGGGCTCTCCAAAGAACCTGCATAGAAATATAATCCCTACCTGGATACATTCTTTAAAATCCCTTCCAGCTTCATCTTTTTGTAGTCCCTTCTCGGGTACTTTAGCCAGTGGGTGTTGAGATTTTGCTAGGAGAGAAGGGAAGCTTCATCAAACTCCTTTAATGACATGGACTGGGGGAGAACAATGGCTCCCTTGAATTGGGGGGTCCCCAGTCCTGAATAAAAAGTAGCCACATCAAGAGTAACGATGGGCGCTGGATAGTATAGTGGACAAAGATTGGCGAGAAAAACAACCCGGATGGGGGCATTGTAGAGCATTACCAATTGGAGTATCATCTCTAGTGCTTGCACCAAGCAGGAAAAACTTTCCTCTTTGATAATCCCTGATGTGGCCATGTGTTTGGCCATATCATCTCTAGTCATCCTTTATTGGTAAATTTCTTGGACCAAGCCCTGCATTTCAGCCCATAGTCTAGGCTCTATGTTTGTTATTTCTTGCAACTTGGAGTCCACCTTGGACCCCATAAGAACACCCTCCCTTGGGTATTTGGAGGTTAGCAGAAATTAGGCTAGCATCTTTTTGGCCTTAGTTTTTGTAGCTGCCCGAGTGGAGGTAGTTGGCAGCTCCAGGCTATCAGGAGGAGTGATCACTTTAGACATTTTGATCAAACTATCTGCAAGCTACAAGACTAGAGAACTGTCAATACATGATATGATAAAAATAATATTTTAGGGACTCCAGGGAATTCACCACCATTCTGCACCTATTCAAAAGTGTTAGCATGCATCAAAATCCCAGGATATTTAAAGTTAACAAGAATTAGATTCTGATGAACACTCGGGGGGCTCTAGGACATTAGTTTAGGTGACGAAAATGGAATGAATACCTAGGGGATTCCCAGCACCTGGATTCTGGAAAAACTAGCCATTTCTCGACATGACCAGTAGTGAGTTGTACTTGGCTGACATGGGTCCTCACATGGCCATGTGATAGGTTGCGTAAAATCTCTTAATGGTGACAAGTGGGCTAACACAAGGGAAGTAAATGCTAGATGGGATGGGATTTGATTGCTTGTTCATGGGAAATTAATCCTGCCATCAAGATGACATGATAAAGGAGAGAGAAATCTTCAATGGATCAAATAGGAAAGGTGGCAAGTTTGAGCCATGGTGAATACCTCTCTGACGAGCTTGACAATTTGGTATGGTCGTGAGGCAGCATGAAGAGCTCACTAGGAATAGAAGGATACACATGGAATATACATCAAATATACAGAGGGCCAAAGCACTACGAGGGCTGAAGCACAACTCGTAGGCTGGCCAAAAACAAGCATATGTATAGCTACAAATAGGAAGATTACAAAATTTATAGAGTATACAGGAGTATCTACATTATCATACAGTTTATATAAATGCTACACTAAACTACAACCACACACAGGGTGGACAACCCTCTTAAAGAGACATCCCACCAACGGGAGGCGATAGAAGTGTAGCACCCCAAAATTGGCACCTTATAATCCTAATCAATTTTGGTGCATTCCTTCAATTTTCTCATCATCGAAGTCCTATTATACTAGGCAATTCTCCTCCTAATTGAATTTAATTAACTTGGTCTCAAATGCAGAAAAACCCAAATTTGCATAAATCTGACATTATATTTAATTCCTAAATTATCAAGGTTTATTAGCTAAAAAATTTGATGATTAATTAATTTAATTCTAAAGTCCTAAGTGCTTTTAAATTAAATTAATTTCACCCCCTTTAGCTAATATACATAAAAAGGAATTGAATAGTTATTTAATTGATTGAATGGATTATCCTCAAAAAGAATTCCATAATTCTATATG
>MU224687.1:63951-75513 GCA_018584345.1 Thuja plicata | reverse complement strand
CATTGATTATTTCATGCTTTTGAGCTTAATTGCATAATTAGATTAATTTCAATTTGGATTAATGATATGTTTATTTTTAATGCAATTCATTTACATATCTAACATCTCAATTTCATCATCTTTCAAGATTCCATAGATTAGTTGCAATTTCATTTCATGGATTAGTTGCAATTTCATTACTAGATTAATTGCAATTTGATTTCATAGATTAATTGCATTCCATCTCATAGATTAATGGAAATTTAATTACTTCTCATGCTTTAGAAATCCTCCCTGTTAGCAATGGTCAGGTTGTTGGCTCTCGTTCTGAGAGTAAATTCGACATCCCCAACTAATTAGGAGGCAACAAGTCGCTTCAATCAAATTTGCAAGATGAAAAATTCATTTTTATCTTTGTGAATTGAATGATTGAGTAAGGACTATGTTGAGTATGTGCCTGATTTAGAGGTCACATTCAAGCACACATAAGAAGAGCCAACACAAAGATGTGGAAAAATAAAAATAGAACAAAAACCAGACAGGAAGCAAGAAAAACCATAAATAAAAAATAGAAGGAAGAGAGCCAAAAGGCCTACCTGAAAAAACAAGGAATGCAGGAAGGTGAGCACGGGAAGTGCTCTACAACTGGTTCACCTTGGAACTAATCACAAAAGCACCACTACTTACTGCCTTCTGAATGTTGTTAATTACCAAATCACTTTGCACTTAATCGCTCTGAATCGCCTTAATCTCTTTGGTAATCACCTGAGTATTTTGATCATGGTAAATGTGAAAGTGACAAGTGAAACCAATTTATACCCCTAGGGTAAAAAATGTCATAGTCCTTACACAAACTCTGGAAAAGGCAAACCTCCAGACTCTGGACCCAAGGATTCCATGCAGCCACACCTTCCAAAAAAAGAAGACATGATGGCAGAGAATAACAGAGTCTGGGATCCAGACGAATCAAGACAAACAAACTCTGGGACCAAGTCCTAGAAACAAAAGAAGACAAGAAGAAAAATAAAAAACAACCCTTGCGGAAGCAAATCCCAGAGGGAAACAAAGGAAATGAAAGAAACCAAGGAAAAAGAAAAAAGAGAAAAAAAGGGGGACCCAACATTTCACCTAGAAAATGTAGGGACGGGTATGTAGGGCATAACAGGACTAAGGCGTAATCTACTAAGTGTGGCATAGCTGAATAACATTTGTTTCAAGCTAGAATTCATGAATGGTAAGGCCAAGCTTGTGGATGGTAGAGGAAACCTAGTTGGAACTGGAAGACAAACAAAAGGTAACCTATTTTATCTTGATCTCAATGAAAGTTCATGTTTTATTGCACAAGTAGAAGAAAGTTGGTTATGGCATAAAAGGTTATGTCATGTGAACTTTGACAACCTGATCAACATAAGTAAGAACAAAAGAGTAAGAGGTATTCTTGTTCTAAAGAAACTTTAACTAGCAATATGCAAACAATGTCAAATTGGGAAGATGGGCAAAACAAGATTCAAGAGAAAGAACTACAATACAGAAGAAGTCTTGGAATTTGTGCATACTGACTTATGTGGACCAATTGGAACAACAAGTTACACAGGTGAGAAGTACTTCATTCTATTTGTTGATGATCATTCCAGAATGGTGACTGTTATGTTTCTCAAAGAAAAATTAGAAGCTTTTTAGAAGTTCAAATGGTACCTAGCCAGAGTTAAAAAAGGAAGAGGAAAGAAAATAAATGTCTAAGATCTGACAGAGGAGGATAATTCATTTCTAATGAATTCAATGAGTTATGTAATGAAAAAGGTATCAAAAGACAAGTATCTACCCTAGGTACACCATAAAATAACAATATTGCAGAAAGAAGGAACATATCCATTATGGATTATGCAAGAACCTTGATGATTGAGAAAGATGTTGCTACCAAATACTACAAGGAAGCCATTAGCACTGCAATTCACACCTTGAACTGAGTTCAATTGAAGAAAGGTACTAAGAAAATTCCTTTTGAATTATGGTATGGCTACAAACCTAAAGTTCATTATTTTAAAGTATTTGGAAGTAAATGCTACATCTTGAAGGAAACAAGAAATGGAAAATTTCATAAAAAAGTTGATGAAGGTATATTCCTAGGCTACTCTAGCAAAAGAAAAGCATATAAATGTTTAAATCTTACTACTCATAAAGCCATAGAAAGTGTGCATGTAAAGGTTGATTAGTTTGAAGAGAGAAATGAAGAAAAAAGCACTAAAGAACCTGAAGACTATAAAAACTTTGTGTATTATGAACCTGATACTATACCTAAGACACAGGAAATGGTGATTGGATAGCAATCATGTCAACCACTGAATTCATCAGCACAAACCTTGTTGCAACCAGTGATGCTTACTGAAGAAACTGAGTCACAAATAGAGGGAATTGAGTCTCAAACTGAAGAAACTGAGTCGCAGACAGAGGCACCCAAGTCACAGATAGAGATACCCGAGTCACAAATAGATAAACCTAAGTCTAAGATAGTGGAACCCAAGTATCAGATAGAAGAATAGGATAAAAATTTTGAGCATGGTGAACATAGTGGAGCAAGCTCAGAATCTAAAAGGAAGGATCTTGTACTTGAAAAATATGTTAGAAGGCATCATGCACCTGAACAAATAATTGGAGATCAGCCAGAAGGTGTAATGACAAGGAAAAAAATAAAAGTTACATGTTTACTTAGTGAAATTGAACCTAGAACTGTTAAAGATGCATTGAATGATGAGAACTGGATTGAAGCAATGAGTGACTAAATTGAGCAGATAGAAAAGAACAAAACATGGACTCTTGTACTTAGACCAAAAGACAAGAATGTGATTGGTACTGAGTGGTTTTTCATAAACAAGATGAATGTGAAAGGTGAATTTTCCAGAAGCAAAGCCAGATTAGTATGTAAAAGATATGCTCAAGAAGAGGGTATTGATTATGGAGAAAATTTTGCTCATGTTGCAAGACTTGAAGGAGTCAGAACTCTTCTGACATTTGCTGCACATAAAGCATTCAAGGTATATCAAATGGATGTAAAATCTACATTCTTGAATGCAATTCTAGAAGAGGAATTCTATATTGAGCAACTTGAAGGATTTCTAGATCTTAACAAAAGGAATATGGTTTGTACATCAAAGAAGGACCTCAGAAAAAGATACTATTAGCATAAATATTTGTTGATGACATATTGTTTACTGTATATGATGACTTATGCAGAGCATTCTCAGAAGCTATATGTAAGGAATTTGAGATGTCTATGTTTGCTGGAATCAAATTTTTTGTTGGCTTATAAGTTTATTAGATAAAGGATGATATCTACATTACTCAGTCTAAATACGTAAAAGAGATACTGAAGAAATTTGGGATGGAATATTCTAGACCAGTTGGAACACCTATGCCTACTAGACATAAGCTATCTAAGGATGATGAGTCAAAGGAGGTAAATCGGACTACATACAGATCCATGATTGGAAAAATTAAATATGTTGTTCACACTAGACCTGATATTTCATTAGCAGTCGGTATTTTTGCAAGGTTTTCAGCTAATCCTAGAGAGAATCATTTGATGGCTATCAAAAGGATTCTGAGATATCTTAAGGGTACCAAAGATTATGGATTATGGTATAAGAAAGGAGGAAACTTTGATTTGAAGACTTTTACTGATGTTGATTGGGCAGGAAGTGCTGATGATAGAAAGAGCACAAGTGGTGGAGCACTATTTCTTGGAAAGAGGTTAGTCTCCTGGACAAGCAAGAAATACAACTGCATTTCTCAATCTACAGCAGAAGAAGAATATGTTGTTGTAGCAGTAAATTATTTGAACATCATATGGTTGAAATAGTTGTTGTCGGGTATGAAGGTGGATATCAAAGAACCTATCATTATCTATTGTGACAACACCAGCTCTATTAACATTTCAAAGAACCATGTGATGCATACTAAGACTAAACATATTGCAATAAAGTATCATTTCTTGAGGGAATTGGTTTAGGACAAGGAAGTAAGATTGGAATATGTGAATACTAAAGAAAAAATTGTAGATATATTCACAAAATCATTACCTAAGGATGCCTTTTTATATCTTAGAGGAAATCTAGGGGTAATTCCCCTAATTGAGGCTCACTAAAACATAGTTTAGTGATGCATCAACTGAGTTACAGAGAAGACTTAACATGTTGATGCAGATATTTAGAGCTTATTGCATATGAATCAATATAGATAGGTACATTATAATTTCATTGGATATGTCAATTGGTGTCTTTGGCATTGGTTGTCAAAGAGGGAGAGATTATTTTATGTCATATTGATTAGTGAAAGAGGGAGAGATTACTAATGGAGAGATTGATGACAGAGGGAGAACTTTATCAGAAATAAAGATTAATGTAAGAGGGAGAAATCTGTATTTCAGTGATTGAGGGAGTATTGGATGAGAATCAGAATAAAGCTAAGGACATTAATAAAATTTCATTCTTATGTTTGTTTCTCTATAATTCTTTGTATTATGGCATGTTGTGTTACCATTAATGCCAAAAAGAGAGATTATTGATGACAATTATTCAATTGTGTATTGTCATTGATGTTTACACAAGTATAGTGATGTTTACACAAATGTCTAATCCTATCTGAGCATAGTCAGTGTCTTCTGAGATCTCTCAGGCATTGAAGATGACCAAAGTGATTTTTAGTTCTAACCGAGTTCACTCAGGCATTACAGTGTTGGTCGGGCATTGAAGAATTTCATTGTTGACCGAGTTAAACAGTTAGTGTCAGTCACCTAATAGTGGCTTATATTTTATGGATAATTAGTTATATGCAACTGAAAAACATGAGTTTTATTATTTATTTGGAAGGATATCAAGGCTGACTTGACAAGGCTTAACATATATATAAGGTCAAGTTTGGATTGAATAGTATGGTGGTGATTTGGAATTGCATGTGAAGTGTGATATGAGGAGTGAAGAAAAAATAATATGGGACTCTGCTTGAGGAAAAAATACAGAGGACTGCAATAGAATATCTGATCAGTGAGGATCAAGTATTTAATCCAGAACATAGATCTGAATCAACAAAGATAGTTACTTATCAAAATAGGTCAATCCATTATTACTCTCTAACATCTGTAGTAGTGATCAAAATCTCTTAATAGAGTAGACATAACATACTTTTGTAAATCCTCTCACAGGGGGACATTTCTACATTGAAGTGTTTGAAGACCTCTAACAAGGCCACTCCTTACAGATTGATCAAATCCTCTAACAGGGTCACACCTTACAGTGTGTTATTGTAACCTTTAACGGGGTTGGATCCTAACAAGGCTCACTTCAGAAGAGTTAAAAATAGTGACTAGTTGTTATTGATGGTTTTTCCCATATTGGGTTTCCACATTAAATCTTGGTGTTAACTGTGTACATTTCATTTGCTTTATGGTTTATGTTTCTTCAATTAATTACTAAAGACAATCATAGTTAATATCTTAAGATTTTCTATGTTAACCGAGTGACAGTGAAATATCTATGTTAACTGAGCAACAGTGTTAAATTTGTTTAATAAATCTAAGGGACTTGGATTTGTTTTTGTGGTAACTGATTCATCCCTCCCCTCTTAGTTATTCAACTCATTTCCAACAGAATACTAAAAAGGAAACTTATTTTTTTGAAAAGGTAGATGATAGTTGGCTATGGAATAGAAGGTTTTGCCACATAAATTTTGATAATATTGTAAGGGCCAGTAACACTAATGCAGTCATAGATTTGCCAAAAATTGTGAAGCCTACTAACACTATGTGCAGAGAGTGTGTGGGGGAAAATAAACTAAGAGTAGCTTTTACATAAAATCCTTTTCAATAAGAGGAAAGTTGGATCTGGTACATACATATCTTTGTGGTCCTATAAGGACTAGATCTTACTATGGTGAAAGGTACTTTATACTTTTTGTTGATGACTATTGTAGGATGATGTGGGTTGCATTTCTCAAAGAAAAATCTAAAGCATTTGATAAGTTCAATATTTTCAAAGAAAAAGTTGAGAATGAATCAGGTCTCAAGATAAAATGTTTGAGTTTAGACAGAGGTGGAGTGTTTACATTAGATTTTTTCAATTCTTACTATAAAAATTATGGGATATATGTTCGAATGAATTTAGAATAACTAAGAGGGGAGGGGTGAATCAGTTATCCTCAGGTCTAGATGTAGTAAATAAAAACTTTATGTACTTCAGATCTACTCGGTAGCAGTAGCATAAATCAACAACTTTAATTATGCAGTTTACTGTTAATTGAAATTATCTTGTAGTAACATAACAGCAAAGAAAACCATAAGCATTCACACAAGTTGACACAAGTATTTAACATGGAAACCCAATATGGGAAAAACCACCAGTAACATGCTATCAAGTTTTCACTCTTCTGAAGTGATGCCCTATGAGGAGCCAACCATGTTAAAGGTTACAATAACACACTGCTAGGTGTGACTTGGTTAAAGGATTTAATCACCCTGTCAGGAGTGGCCTTGTTAGAGGACTTAGAACATTCCAATCTGAATGTAACCTTGTTAGAGGATTTATACAAATGACTGTTAAGTCAACCTTGTTAAAGGATTTAACTGATACAATGGTAAGAAATTATTCAGCAGTTTGTGATCTGGTACATACAACTTACTTTGCAATTTAGATCCAATTATAGCTCTGATGTTAACTTACTAGATAGCCTACAGTGTCATTTCAACCTTCTAATCTTCTTGGAAATCTATCAAGCAATCACACATGCAACTTTCTACTTCTGCCTTTTGCCTTCTCTGCTAGATCATGCTAAACAGTAAATCAATTGTGCAAACCTTTTGCATACACATTCATTCATCCACATTTACACACTATGAATAACCCCCTAAGGTTATCATATACCTCTCTGTCTAGGTCAGATAAATCTTTTTCCACTTAAACAAGATCGTAGATCTTAGGTTAGGTCAGATCCAACGGATCATTCCATCTTTGCATAACATTTACTTCTCCAAAGTAGTCTCTAATTAAATCTTGAAACCATGCATTAATTATGGTTACCCATAGATTAAATGATGTGGATCAATCTTTAATTAACATTTCATATCCCAATAAAATCAACTAAGTCGACCAGAGATCTCAAATCTCATCAATAATCAAACTTCTGTAAGTCGGCCTTCATCACTATTTTCACTCGACAATTTTAATGGTGCTCGATATTGAGCAACTTTTTGCTCGTCACAAGCAAATTTACTCGGCACAAGCAACTTTTCTCGTCATAAGAAACTTTACTCAACACAAGCCAAACTTTTCTCAGCACAGAATAGCCAGAAAAACTATCTTTGAAAGATAAACAACTAATTACTTTTCCAGAGTGCCACCTGGTCAGATACCCTTAGAATTACCTTAACTCAACTATTCACTTGGTCTTCTTGTTAAATCTTCTTCATCAACAATAAATATGGTACTCAAACAGATAGCAACAGTCTCACCAGTAAAGGTTTGACATCAATGACAAAATAACAGTTGCTTGCAATGTCACTTTCCAACAATCTCCCTCTTTGGCATTGATGGCAACACAAAATATTAAAACAATGATTTAACAAGCATTGTTACCAACCAATCCAAAAATTCACCTGTGTTCCTTGATATGGACAAATCTCCATTAATGTCTTTAGCTTCATTCTGATTCTTATCTGTAAAACATTTCTCCCTTTGTGTTTGTAATCACACTGTTATCATCTATGTCTAAACATCTGTAGACTCCCTCTGAGTAGATAATCACTTCAATGTATTCAATAGTAACTCCTGCCTCTATGTAATTTCTCTTTCTCGGCAATATCTTCCTTCACTTCTTCCTCTTTATAGGTAATCTCTCCCTCTTTGACAATAATTCCAAAGATGTAAATATCTTTACCATGTAGATCTTCAGTATCATGTTGATCCTGTCATCTTCAGTATGATGGATTTTTCTTTTCTATCCTTGTTCATCTTCACAACTTTAGCCAACATCCAAAAGTGTGACTTACTATGCATCAATGTGTCTTATTTTCTGAATGAAATATTTGATGCAACAGTACCATACAGAACTTAATTAGCCTCAGTTAGGGGAATCACCCCCAATTTACCTTGTAGATACTCATGAGCATCCTTGGTTAGTGCTTTTGTGAATATGTCTGCTAATTATTCTCTAGTGTTCACATAATCCAATCTCACTTCTTTACTCTGAACGAGCTCCCTCAAGTAATGATACTTGATAGCTATGTGCTTTGTCTTTGAGTGCATCACAGGATTTTTAGAAATATTAATAGCACTTGTGTTATCACAATATATGACAACTGGATTAGTGATTTCTTCCTTCATACCTTTCAGTAGAATCTTCAACCACACAATGTTAGAACAGTTAACTACTGCTGCCACATACTCGGCTTCAGTTGTAGATTGTGAGGTGTAGTTTTGTTTCTTGCTTGTCCAAGAGATCAATTTCTTTCCTAAAAGAAATGCTCCACCAGTAGTACTTTTCCTGTCATAAACATTTCCATCCTAGTCAGAATCAGTGTCAACTCTAAGTTCAAACTTGTCATTCTTTTTTTAGTATAGACCATAGTCCTCAGTTCCTTTTAAATATCTCAGAATTATTTTGACTATCATGATGTGAGTTTCCTTAGGATTAGTAGAAAACCTTGCTACAATCCCAATGGCTAGAGCAATGTCAGGTCTGTTGTGAACAACATACTATAGTTTTCCAATCATTGACATGTAGAGTGTTTGGTTCACTTCTTTTGTGTCATCATCTTTTGTCAGCTTCTGTCTAGTAGCCATGGGTGTACTCAGTGGTTTGGAATCTTCCATTCTAAAATTTTTTAGTATCTCTTTGATATATTTAGATTGAGTGATATAGATACCATTCTTCATTTGATAAATTTGTAAGCCAACAAAAAAAATTATTTCACCAAACATAGACATCTCAAACTCAGTTTGCATCTCTGTTGCAAATTTTTGACATAACACATCTTTTCTACTAAATATGATGTCATCTACAAAAATTTAAGCTAATAATGTACCTTTTATTTTCTTTGTCTTTAAGTACAAGTTATCATTGTCATTGGTTCTTGCAAATCCAATCTTGATCAGATAATTGTGCAATCTTTCATACCATGCTCTTGGCGCTTGCTTAAATCCATATAATTCTTTGTGTAATCTGTAAACCATATCCCTTTTGTTTGGATCTACAAAACCATCAGCTCAACTTGCTCAATATATACTTCTTCTTCCAAGATTCCATTGAGAAATGCAGATTTCACATCCATCTGATAAACTTTGAATCCTTTGTAGGTTGCATATGCAAGTAAGGTTCTGACACCTTCCAATATTGCAACTGGGGTGAAGGTTTCACTATAGTCAATTCCTTCCTCCTGTTCGTAACCCTTGCATACCAGTCTATCTTTGTTTCTTGTCACTTCTCCATGTTCATTTAGTTTGTTCTTGAATACCCACTTTGTGCCAATTACATTTTTATCCTTTGGCCTGGGTACAAGTGTCCAAGTTTTTTTCTTCTCAATCTGTTCAATTTCCTCATTCATTGCTTGTATCCAATCTTCATTTTCTAAAGCATCTTTCACTGTTTTCGGCTCAAATTCACATAAAAGATATGTGTTATTTTTTAGCTTACTTCTTGTCATAATAGCAGAATCCTTTGACCCAATGATTTGATAAGAATTATGATTCCTTCTCACATATTTTTCTAGGGTAGGCTCAGTCCTTGCTTTAGGTTCATCGTCTGTATTCATTTTTTGTTGATTCTGTGACTCGGCATCTCCATCAGATATCTCAGCATTCACTTGTAGTTGCTCGTCAACTCCACTCTGTGACTCGGCAGGTGCATGCTGTTGTTCATCAGTAGTCTCAAGTAGTGAATTAGAATCTTCCTTATCCAGATATATGAATGATCTGTAGCTTTTAGGTTCTTGTGTACTTTCATCTTCATTTCTTTCTGCAAACTCATCAATCCTTACATCTGCACTTTCAACAATTTTGTTAGTATTAGAATTCAGACATTTGTATGCTTTGCTTTTGGTTGAATAACCAAGGGATATACCTTCTTCACCTTTAGCATCAAGTTTTCCATTTCTGTTGTCTTTCAGTATAAAACATTTGCTTCCAAATATTTTAAAATACTTTACACTAGGTGCATAACCATACCAAAGTTCATAAGGTGTAGCATTTGTACCTTTCTTGACTTGAACTCTATTCAGTGTATAGACTGCAATACTTACATCTTCTTTCCAATACTTCTGTGCAACATTTTTCTCCATCATTAGTGTTCTTAAATAGTCCATAATAGATTTGTTCCTTCGTTCAGCAATACCATTTTGTGGAGGAGTCCTGGGTGCAGACATTTGTCTCTTTATGCCTCGGTCATTGCAAAACCTGTTAAACTCATTAGAAATAAACTCTCCACCTCTGTCAGATCTTAAGAATTTCAAACTTTTGCCTATTTCCTTTTCAACTTTAGCTAAGTAGCATTTAAATAACTGGAATGCATCAGATTTTTCCTTGAGAAAAATTACAGTCATCATCCTTGAATAATCATCAACAAATAGAATAAAGTATCTAGCATCACAATAGCTTCTTTCTCCAATGGGACCACAGAGATCAGTATGGACCAATTCCAGAATTTCTTCTGATACATGTGTTTTGCTTTTGAAACTAGACTTAGTCATCTTTCCTAGTTGACATTGTTTACACATAGCATTCTCTGGTTTCTTTAACTTAGGTAGCCCTCTAACCTTTTTTAGTTTACTTATGTTTACCAAGTTATCAAAGTTCACATGACACAACCTCTTATGCCATAACCAAACATCATTGTACTGTGCAAACAAACATGTTTCTTCAGATAAATCTAGATAAAATAAGTTACCTTTGGTCTGATCACCACTACCAACAATTTCACCATTAGAGTCATATATCTTCGCCTTTTTGTGATGGAATTCAACTTTGTAACCAGAATTGTTCAATTGTGCAACACTCAGTAAATTGTATTTAAGATCATCAACCCAATACACATCATCACATCTAAATTTTTCAGTTAGATTAATCAATCCATTACCTTTGATAAGACATGGTGAATTATTACCAAATTTTACATATCCTCCTTTACATTGGTTTAAGGTTTCAAACTTATCTTTGTCACCAGTCATATGATGGGAACAACCACTGTCAATGATCCAATGATCATTTTTTCTCATATAAGATTTTAGTGCATTTTTCTCATCATCATCAGAATCTTCTTTCATTGCAACATAAACAACTTCTATATCATTGTCATCAGAATTATCAGTGTCATTATCAAAAGTTTCTTCAGCAATATAATAGGATTTCTTACCTTTGTCTTTGTAATCCTTATATTTCCTGAAGTCTCTGTCATCCTTACTATCTTTATATTCCTTGTATTTTTTGTCCCTTCTTTCATCCTTTTCATTTTTGTCAGGACATCTAGCAGCTATATGACCAACTTTGTTGCATGAAAAACAAATGATAGGAAGTTTACCTCTATATTTTCCTTTTCCTCTGGATA
>MU224687.1:15766-62754 GCA_018584345.1 Thuja plicata | reverse complement strand
TGGCCTTGTTAGAGGACTTAGAACATTCCAATCTGAATGTCACCTTGTTAGAGGATTTATACAAATGACTGTTAAGTCAACCTTGTTAAAGGATTTAACTGATACAATGGTAAGAAAGTATTCAGCAATTTGTGATCTGGTACATACAACTTAATTTGCAATTCAGACCTAATTACAGCTCTGATGTTAACTTACTGGATAGCCTGCATTGTCATTTCAACCTTCTGATCTGCTTGGAAATCCGTCAAGCAATCACACATGCAACTTTCTACTTCTGCCTTTTGCTTTCTCTGCTAGATCATGCTAAACAGTAAGTCAACTATGCAAACCTTTTGCATACACATTCATTCATCCACATTTACACACTATGAATAACCCCCTAAGGTTATCATATACCTCTCTATCTAGGTCAGATAAATCTTTTTCCTCTTAAACAAGATCGTAGATCTTAGGTTAGGTCAGATCCAATGGATCATTCCATCTTTGCATAACATTTACTTCTCCAAAGTAGTCTCTAATTAAATCTTGAAACCATGCATTAATCACAGTTACCCATAGATTAAATGATGTGGATCAATCTTTAACTAACATTTCATATCCCAATAAAATCAACTAAGTCAGCCAGAGATCTCAAATCTCATCAATAATCAAACTTTTGTAAGTCGGCCTTCATCACTGTTTTCACTCAGCAATTTTAATGGTTCTCGGCATTGACCAACTTTTTTCTCATCACAAGCAACTTTACTCGGCACAAGCAAATTTTCTCATCATAAGAAAATTTACTCAGCACAAACCAAACTTTTCTCAGCACAGAACAGCCAGAAAAACTATCTTTGAAAGATAAACAACTAATTACTTTGCCAGAGTACCACTTGGTTAGATACCCTTTGAATTACCTTAACTCAACCATTCACTTTGTATTCTTGTTAAATCTTCTTCATCAACAATAAATATGGTACTCAAATAGATAGAAATAGTCTCACCATTAAAGTTTTGGCATCAATGACAAAATAACAATTGCTTGCAATGTCACTTTCCAACAATATATAGACAAACTTCTTATCCCCGAAAACCTTAGTAGAATGGGATAACAGAGAGAAGAAATAGAACTATACTGGATGCAGCCAGGACAATGTTTCTTGAAGGTAATGTATCTCATATTCATTAGAGATAATTAGTCAGTACATTTATCTACACTTTGAACATAATTCAGATCAAAGAAGGTACTGATAAGACACCCTATGAACTTTGGTTTGGTTATGCTCCTGCTGTAAAATACTTTAGAATATTTGGTAGAAAGTGTTACATCAAAAGAGATGATGAAATTGGAAAGTTGGATGCTAGATGTGATGAAGGAATTTTCCTTGGCTATTCTACTAAAATCAAGGCTTATAAATGTTTCAATCTAAGATTGAGAAAAATAGTTGAAATTGATAATGGAAAATTGATGAGAGGTTTTAGATTTAGACCCTAGAGAATGAGCATCATATTCAAAATCAAGAGATTAAACAAAATCTTGAGATTTATAATGAAATTAAAACATGCTTGGATGAGCCTATAGAAACCCCAAAGACACCAAGGTATGTTAATATGAATCATCCTGAGAATCAGATTATTGGTGATGTTAATAAGGGCATGATGACAAGGTCTAAAGTTAGAAATGTGCTTTGTTTGATTTCACAAGTAGAACCTAAGACTACTGATGAAGCATGTAGAGATGAATCTTGGACTAAGGAAATATAGGAGCAACTAGATTAGATAGAGAAGATAAATACTTGGGAATTAGTTCCTAGACCTAAGGAAAAAATGTAATTGGAACTAAATGGGTTTTCAGAAATGTGAAATGAGTGAAGAAGGCATAGTTGTGAGGAATAAAGCTAGATTGGTCTACAAGGGCTATTTACTATAGGAAGGTATAGACTTTGAAGAAAAATTTGCACCTATTTCAAGGTTAGGGGTAGTGATATTGTTCCTTTCTTATGTAGAACATAAAGATTTCAAGGTGTATCAAATGGATGTGAAGTTTGTATTCTTGAATGGCGATCTAGAGGAAGAAGTCAAAATTGAGAATCTTGATTATTTTCCTTTGAAAACTAACATGGACATGGTTTGTAGGTTGAAGAAGGAATTGTATAGACTAAAACAAGCTCCTAGATCTTTGTATGCTTGGTTAGACAGGTATTTTTTATATATTGGTTTCAAAAAAGGTAGTGTAGGTAATAATCTATATTTGAGAACTCGTGAAGATGGAATCTTGATTGTTGAAGTCTTTATGTACTATATAATATTTGGAGGCAATGATGAAATGAGTAACAAATTATCTGAAGAAATAAATAGTGAATTTGAAATGTCGATGGTTGGTGAAATGAAGTTCTTCCTTGGTTTGCAAATTCCTCAAATTAAATATGGTATTTTCATTTCTCAAACCAACTATCTTAAGAAGTTTCTAAAGAAATTTGGGATGGAAGATTGTAAACCTGTTGGAACACCCATGGTTACTAGATGTAAGCTTACTACTACTAATGAATCTCAAAGTGATTTTTAGAGAAAATACAAGTCCATGATTGGAGGTGTGCAATATTTAACTCACACTAGACCAGAGATAGCTAGTGTTGTTGGAATTGTTGTGAGGCTCCAATATGATCCTAAGGAGACTCAACTTGTTGTAGTCAAAAGGATATTTAGATATCTGGACTTAACATTGGAATATGGTCTATAGTATGAAAATTTAGATTATTTTACATTACAAACATATACTGATGCTGACTAAGAAGGAAGTATTGATGATAGAAAGAGCACCAATGGTGGAGAATTTTTCCTTGGAAAAAGGTTAGTTTCTTGGTTGATTAAAAATAAGGATTGTATAGCTAAATCTACTACTAAGTCAGAGTATGTAGTTGCTTCTATAAATTGTACACATTGTCAAGATGAAGCAGATGCTAAAGGATATTGGGATAACCTTTGAAGAGCTAGTGATTATACATTTTGATAATACAAGCATTGTGAACATGTCAAAGAATCATGTTATGCATTCAAAGACTAAACATATTTGAATTAAGTGTCACTTTTTGAGAGACAAGGTTTCATAAAAGGAAGTCAGATTAGAGTACATCAATACAAAGGAGAAAATAGAAGAAATATTCACAAAACCTTTGCCAAAATATGCCTTTGAGTATCTCAGAGGTATGCTTAGGGTGAGAATCCCTCCTTGTGAGAACTAGATGATGCAGGAATGCATCATTCCTGTTGGTCATTTTTTATGCTACAATGACTAAATAGCAACCTTTTCACTTTCTGACAGATTTTAAAGAGAAGCCAACTCCCATTATTCAACAAAGACTGAAAAGGACCAACAAAAAATGATGTGGATCCATCCTTCTACACTTTAGGTTATGCAAAACCAAGTGGGGGACACCCTTTAACGCCTTCAATATTCTATTTGGAATTAATCAAGCAGTGATCTCACATAGGCTCAACATGACCGGGAAATACTAGGTAACCGACTAATCACCCATTGAACGTCAACCTTGAAGTGGAGCATGAGATTGCTACAACACCACAAACACGAAAATATAAGATATGTCAGAGTTTTTCTTTAATTTGTAGAATATATCCAAAAACCCACTAGATATGCATCACTATGAAAATAATAATCCCGAAACGGTGCCTTGTCCATTGGGAAATACCTCAAAGCAAATAAAAGATACATGAATTAACTTATGTCAATGATTCCAAGCCATAAACATAATCACTCCAGACTAATACTGTTTATAAGATATTCCTGTAGACAACCAAATAAAATTATCTCATATCCACAACATCATTTAATCTAATCCTAGATCATAACTAAAGAATGATAACATATACATAGATAAACTCTATGCAGAGAATCAAAAAATTTAGACTTCACAAGAATGACACCAATGAGAGATTTGAATCTGGAACTCTCATATTAAGTATAAAGAATCACAATCTTTTATATAATCTACTTTAAAATACACTTGTTCAACAATATGCAAAATATCTGAGGTTTTCTATTTCAATTTAACACACCTCTAATACAGTAAAAGACTACACCTTAATGGAACCAAAACAAATCTGGAATCTCCTGGAACCAGCAATCTAAAACTCTCTATGGAGACCAAGCAATTGGAACCCTGTACAAATAGAAGAATTCAAAATATGTAGGAAGAGAAAAAACCATCAGATTGCTCCTGAATTCAACACATGTCATCCCTTCATAACTTATCTACAAATATCTTCCCTTCTTCCCTCACTAAAATCTAATATGATTTGCACAAAATATCTCCTTTGTTCTGGCCTTTGAAAATTCTCAAACATCTCCCGTGGAAGCCTTTGTAATCTAATTTTATGCCTTTGAAAATAAAACATTTCAAACATTTTCTCATCATTAAAATACCTGGTGCATATTGCATACTTTTAGGCTATGAAAATCCTAATGTTATGTGCATTCAAAAAGATTAAATTTCCCCAAATTTATAATCCTGCACATTAAAATTGCACCTTGCACTTTAATCTATTTTTTCCTTTTAATTTGTTGCATTTAATTCCCCTTTTTAACTTTATTTATGCACGTGTCTTTGCCCTTTAAATTTTACATTTTAATTCTTTTTTCATAGATGCACCAAATTCTACCATGAGTCACCTCTTGATTAGTATGTAGGTCCACCTTTTCACCTATATCATCTTTCTTTGCTGGCCTGCCACCTGGCGTACTGCCACGTGTTGGCCAAGTATGATCCCTTGATGATTTGATCTTGATCTATTTCCCTTTGAGGAATCACGCCAGCCATCGATCTTTCTTCCTCGAGATTCATGCCCATCTGATGGTCTTCTATGTCATGTCATCTACCATGTCATCTCTATAGGCCCCATCAAAACTTGGTTGTCTTCCTTCGTCGCCCATCTAGCTGGCACACACTTTGAGGAACCTCTTGTGCATGTTTCCTAGAGGATCCTCTTCTCTTCACATTACCTACTAAGTGTTATTCCTTTTAAACATCTTGGTTTTCAGTTTTCCCATCAATGTGGGATATTTTTTGACAAGGTTTTATAAATAGATTTGCCTAGTGCGCTCAAAACTAACTTAGCCTGACCAAGTCGAGAGAAACCATAATCAGCAAGGAACACCGACCAACAAGCTCACAAATGAAATCATGGATCTTTAATTCATTTTACAATGTGAGTGTGTTCATATACAAACATATGATACAGCAGCACCTCCATGCATGTGGGATAAAATTCCAATAAATCCTTTTACAAAAAATGCCCTACACAGTATGTACTTAAAATTTCCATTTTTGTATAATAGGGAGGTACATGGCTTTACAACAGCCTTTGCAATTGTTTTGAAAGCATCGTGATTAGGATTAAAAATAAAACATACTATTTCTACATTGTTGAAAGAATGCGGGATCTAAGTCATGATTCAAACCAAACCGGTCCTCCTTCCGCCAAGCAAGTCAATTGTATTAAGAGCAAGAAAAACCAGAGACTTTGAAATCCCCTCCACACCAGGCACTGTCCTACAAATTTTATCTTTTTTGAGATGTTTGAAAGCATCTTCTATTCAAACCAGTGTCAAATAATGGAATACAATTCGTTGTCAAAAAAAAGGCTTCCAGTTGGCACAGGTAGTGAGGTGTCAACAGGGTTACGCACTTTGAAATTACACCTACCAATTAACATTTTCTTGGAAGTTTTGATCTAATGGTGTTTGAAAATACTGCTACCCCTGCATCATCTCAAATGCAAACAAGTGGAAGCACAAAAGGAGGAAAGCCTAGATCAATAGGTGTTATTTTAAATGCATGGCACAGACACAAGCAAGAGAAAGACTACAAATCCAGGCATCTACACTAGAAAATTTGCATCTTACATCTGTTGTGTGGAGATCATGTGCTTTGTATATATTTCCATAATTTGTAAATAAATTGCATTCTTCCATATGCTGAAAGATAAACATCCACAGTCTTGTTGTGAAAGCTCTCAGTTGGTGCGGGCTCCATTTATGGCTTCATATACATGTGGATAAGTTCGCAATGAGGTATCTTTCTCCAAAGAGGTTATTGTATACTCTGAACTATCTCAAGGTAGTGTTGATAAGCTTGATTTAATTGACTTTGATAGTAAAATACCAATTTCACTCTTCATGATTTCTTTTATGGCAAATATTCTTGATGATGACAAATCAGACTAAGCCACTCCCAAAGATGACTGAACATTTATCATGAAAATGGCATGGGTCAAAACTCTTTCATATTACATTGGTCAGAGCTGAGGTCAATCATGCATGCTTATCCATGTATGGTATTACTCTAAAAAATGGAAGGGCGTTGGGAGAACGTTTGTATTACATAATGTTTCTTGAAATATCTTCCAAAAAGTTATGCCAAAATTTGCCTGGGGAATTTTAGTTAGAAACAAAAGCTCATTTCCAACCTATAAGTACATATGATACCTTCAATATTGAGAAAGACAAACTGTCAAAGATAGCCCCTTCAAACTTTTTGCAAATGCATAGGCCAACACATCTCTGAAAACAGTCCCAGAATGCACCTTGATAAAATACTTCAAATTATTCTGAGGTTCTCCCACTAGACACAATGATTCATCCATATATACTAAGCATATGTGTGAAAATGTTTCATCTGAATCCAAACTAGATGCGAGATATTGCTTACTAAATATAGTCACTCTGAAACATTGTAAGGATACTGACACAAAAATATAACAAACTACCTCTGGAGTTGGCCTCAAAATTTGATCAAACAACTACTTAAAGGATTCAAATCTAGTAGAATATGCATTTTACATGTTTATCATTACCTAATAAATAAAATATCTCCATGATGCCTTCTGAGAAAGGATATTTTAATCTCCCAATATGACCGCTTATCACAAACTGCAAAAACACTTGTTGAAAATAATAGGAATTGAGTTTGGAATCAACCTCGAAAGAAAATAAACAATCCCTTGAGAGTGTTCCATTTATTCTTGGGGGTATACTTACACATAATAATTATAAATCCACAACTGGTATCTCAAAACAACCATCTAATACAAATATATCATCCTCTAAAAGTGACGGTTCTACAATTTTAATTCTATCAATCATTGGCAATCTACACAAATTGCTTTCGGGTTTACCCTTGAGAAGGTATCAGATTATATCTTGAGGCTCAATCCTTGATCCGAGTAATACAATTGGACACAAATATTATAGGTAATCAACTTAATTTCTATAATGTTTAGCTGGCACCAAAGTGTTAACCCTCAAATTTGATCCCTCAGAGAGAATCATTGTTGTGCAGATTGAAATTTGAATAAATCTCATTTGGATCCAACTTCATAAACCAATCAGATGAATTCCTCATGATCTGAAACCCTGGGTATAGATTCACTTACATACAGAGAAAACAAATTTTCAATTATCTTGTTCTGATCATCAATTGGTCAATCAATATGAATCACCAAAGTCGGCCTCTTACCAACTGTCTGATTTCAAGATCAATAAAATTGCATAAACTTGATTTGGAATCGGCTGAGAAAACTAACCAATGAGATTGGCTAGGGTCTGAAAAATATTCATGGGGGAACCTTTTTATTAATATAATATAGTGTAGTATTCAATTTTCCATGACCTTCAACTGAGTACACATTGTGGAACCTCAAAGTAGGGCATTCAGTAATTCTGCAAATTGCACTCATCGAACCAGAATAAATTGCTAAAAGAAATGCTTTGGAAAACTTATCAGTTGTACTCATAGGGATCTGAAAATGGAAATGAATATTCTTTCTCATGCCTAAAACACCTTGGAGTAATCCTTCTATCATGAATCTTAATCTGGCCAAAGACACAATCCTACAAAGTAGGTCATTTGATAAAATAAAGAAATGTGCAAAATGCAAATTTTAGGTAAACACCTCCAAATGGCTATCTTCAAAATATATCAAATCTGACATGTGAAAGTTGTAACCCACTATATTTACTCCACGATAGGTGGTGCACATGTTCCCCAAGTGGTATCTCATCTAAATCATCAGGTCTCATTTTACTTGCACTCCAATTAGGCCTCTTCAAAAACTTTTTTAGGAGTACTAACCTTGCCTTGAAGAAATAATTTAGTTGGTCACTCCAAATTTCACAAAATTTTGAGATTACCAATAGTGGCTCTGTCTGGGGACACATGCCCCTTGCAGGCATGTAGAGAATCTAGAATCTCTTGGTGAAGCAGACCACTCAAAGTCAATGAGAATTCTTCTCTTGACTTTCTAAAACCGGGTTCCTTATTGGAAACACCAAACACACAACCGAAAGCAAAGAGTTTATACAACATGTACATTATTTACAAATGGACCTAAACCATTAGACTAAAATCAACATTTACCTCTATCAAATATCTGATTTTCATTTCCATGGATCAGATGAAAACTGAAATCACCACTGTCATATGTCTGATCAATCATGCTACAATTTCTTATTATAAAAGCACATAAACAAAATCAGCATTCTCATTGTTATTATGTGCCCGAAAAATGCCAAGGTACTGATAGTGTTGATCACTATGTAACATAAAGTTGTTACATTGTTTACAACCATTAACCTTCTGAGAAGAAAAAGATTGCAATTCAATCCAATTGCAGGAATCAGACATATTTTGGACATTAGTTTGCACCAAATAATTATTCTCAGTCATAACAGAAACTTGCAAAATATCGAAATAAAAACTTGATTACACAATATTGGAGACATCTTGCTGATCACAACTTTTTCCATCATCCTCCAAATCTGAAAATGTATCATCAAATAATGGCTCATTCATCAGTTGCAAATCTTAGAACACACATGTAGATCTTTCACTCTTCTCAAGGGAATAATCAGCATTATGATGTATACAAGAATTATCCATGCCAAACTCATCAAAATCTGAATCCACACCAGCATATGATTCATCATATTCAACATAATCAAATTTCTCACAATCATATGCATTTCCATCTTGCACATTGTTTGCCTCAACAATAGGAATAAGAAATTCAACATATGTTTCACACTTCACACCCATTAGCATGTCATCATTGTCAAAGCATATATCAACTGGGTATTGTAAAGTGGACTCTACATTAGTTGCATACCTCTAAAAATCAGCAGCCAATAATTTTGATATTTTTTCACTACTTAGTGAGCATTTAATTTCATTCTCACCTTCTTTGGCTTCACTCTTAGTGCTTCAAATATCTTCCTTATTTTAAATAAGGACTGCAACTTATTGACTCATATCATTTTGTGCAAAAGCATTATCACAACAACTCTCATCCACATCATATAATCATCATCTTGTTTTCCACAAAACTCTTCCTTAAACTGAGACAAGAAATCTGCACTATCATGTTGATAAGAAAACAAATCCATAAATCCAACGAAAACATCTGCAACTACAAATTCATCCTCCACATCTTGGTATTTATTTACTTTACTATCAGCATCATAATCAGCATCCTCAGCACAACTAGAGTCAGCATCATTGTCACTTTCAAATTCAGATTTCTCAATCGAATCTATCCATTTTTTGACAATTTCTATGCCTTCTCCTCTATGGGATGCAGACCAATTTAGTAATTCAGGCATACAAAGTTCTAAGAACAAATGAATATATGCACACTCTTGAAGTTCAACACCTTTTGGAAGCTTATCATATGCATTACAAAATTGTTCATAAAACCAATGTATTGATTCTTCATTCCTTTCTCCTACATGTGTTCTCAAAAACAAAATGGCTTTGTCTTAGATTCTTTGACTAAATCATGCAATATCTTTTTGAATTTCTTTAAGATCTATTGGATAAGTTTCAGATCTAGGAAGCATGTCTCGATCAATTGACATGGAGCAATCCATTGCACTATTTATTAACAATACATGTTTTCATTTCTCAAAATTTTCTATCCAACTTATGCAATCATTTATTTCACATAACATCATACTTCTGATTTTGATGACTGAAATCATAAAACAAGAAGTATGACAAAAGACTTTAGATCTATTTTCCTTCTTTTAGTGACTTCTTCATCTAGTAAGGAACCAAACTATCTCACAAAATATTAAGGAATACCTGGGTAAATTCTTTTGCTGCTATCATTCTTTTATTTCTTTCTGATTTGGTCATTCAACCACTAAACCTTTAAGCATCTACTAAATCTTTGTTCAACTAATCCCAACTAATCATAAAATACCTTTATTAAATGCACAATGGTGCAGAGATATTTTAGAGTTGTCACTACTATTAGAGTGTATAGAACATTAGTAGAACATAGATAAGTTGGGATTTACATAAAGATAGTAGACTTTCAGCAAATCAATAGGATTTGACACACTTTTTCACAAAGAAGACATTCAAAGCTCTTTTCAACAACAACAACCAGGCTAATAGCTATGATTTGAAAAAAATTTAGATTTGCAAACATTTATAACTCTATCCTCATATGGATATGGAAAAAATGACTGTATTTAAAAATAAGCAGGCCAGGAGTCTAGCTCAACTTGATAAACCCACGTTATTCATGACAAGATAATACCAGAGATTCTTTGCAAGTTCAGCAAGATTTTTTTTTACATCACTGTCCCCAGTAGAGTCATCATTTTGTTGGTGGATTTTTATGCTACAATGATTGAATAGAAACCTTTTCACTTTCTGACAGATTTTAAAGAGCAGCTAACTCCCAGTATTCAACAAAGATTGAAAACAACCAACTAACAAGGTTTTGGATCCATCCTTCTACACTTTAGGTTCTACAAAACCAAGGGGGGACACCCTTTAATGCCCTCAATATTCTATTTGGCATTAATCAAGAAATGATCTCACATAGGCTCAACACGACCAGGAGATACTAGGTAACCGGATAATCACCCATTGAATGTCGACCTTGAAGTGGAGCATGAGATTGGTACAACACCACAAATATAAAAATGTAAGACATTTTAGAGTTTGTATTTAATTTGCAGAATATAGCCAAAAACCCACTAGATATGCATCACTATGAAAATACTAATCCTAGATCAGTGCCTTGTACATTAGGCAATACCTCAAAGAAAATAAAAGATACATGAATTAACTTTTGTCAAATATTCCAAGCCATAAACATAAACACTCCAGACCAATACTACTTATAAGATCCTCCTATAGACAACCAAATGAAATTATGTCACATCTATAGTATCATTTAATTCTTCCATGCCATGTCATCTCTGCGGGCCCCAACAAAACATGTTTGTCTTCCTCCATTGCCCATCTACCTAGAACGCACTTCGAGACACCTCCTGCACGCGTTGCCTAGAGCCTCCTACTCTTCTCTTCACATTAGCTACTGAGCATTATTCATTTTAAACATCTTGGTTTTCCATTTTCCCATCAATGTGGTATATTGTTTTACAAGGTTTTATAAATAGATTTTCCCTAGTGCGCTCAAAACTAACTTAGCTAGACCAAGTCGAGAGCAACCACAACTAACTAGAAACACCCACCAAAGAGATTTCCAAAGAACTCATGGCTCTTTAACTCATTTTAAAATGTGAAGGTGTTCATATAAAAACCTATGATAAAGCAGCACCTCCATGCATGTGGGATAAAATTTGAAGAAATCCATTTACAGCAAATGACATGCGCAGTATGTACTTAAATTTTCCATTTTTGTATAAGCAGGGAGGTACTTGGCTTTACAACAGCCTTTGCAATAGTTTTGAAAGAATCATGAGTAGGATTAAAAATATCATACCATCACTCTGTCTTTTCAAGAACATGGGCTCTAATTCATGATTCAAACCAAACTGATCCCCCTTCCACCAAGCGAGTCAACTGTATTTAGAGAAAGAAACTCTAGAGACTTTGAAATCCCCTCCATGCCAGGTGTTGTCCTACAAATTTTATATTTTTTGAGATATTTGAAAGCCTCTTCTATTCAAACTGATGTGCAACTAATGGAAGACCATGCATTGTTAAGAAAAAGGCTTCTAGTTAGCGCAGGTAGTGAGGTGTTAATAGGGTTATGAACTTTGACATTACACCTGCCAGCTAACATTTTCTTGGAAGTTTTGATCTAATGGTGTTTGAAAATGTTTCTACCCCTGCGTCATCTCAAATGAAAACAAATGGAATCACAAAAGGAGGAAAGCATAGACCAACATGTGTTGTTTTAAATGCTTGGCACAGGCATGGGCAAGAGAAAGATTGTTGAATCATGGCATCTACACCAGAAAATCTCCATCTTACATCTATTATGTGGAGATCACGTTCTTTGTATATATTTCCATAGTTTTTAAAGAAATTGCATGTTGCCCTGCCCTGAAAGACAAATGCCCACAGTCTTGTCATGAAAGCTCTCAGTTGGTGCGGGCTCCATTTATGGCTTCATATACATGTGGATAAGTCTGTGATGAGGTATCTTTCTCCAAAGAGGTTATTATATACTCTGAAATATCTCAGGGTAGTGCTAATAAGCTTGATTTAACTGGATTTGATAGTAAAATACCAGTTTCACTCTTCATGATTTCTTTTATGGAAAATAGTCTTCATGATGACAAATCAAATTCAACCACTCCCAAAGTCGACCGATCATTTATCATGAACATGGCATGGGTTAGAACTCTTTCATATTACATTGGTCAGAGCCAAGGTGAATCACACATGCTTATCCATGTATGGTATTACTCTAAAAATGGAAGGGCATTGGGAGAACATTGGTATTACTCTGATAAATTCACACAATCTTTCTTGAAATATCTTCCAAAAATTTGTGCCAAAACTTTCCTTGAGCATTGCAGTTAGAAACACAAGCTCATTTCCAACCTATAAGTACATACACCAAATGGATATGCATGATACCTTCATGATTGGGAGAGACAAACTATCAAAGATAGCCTCTTCAAACTTTCTGCAAATGCACAGGCCAACACATCTCTGAAAACAGTCCCAGAATGCACCTTGATAAAATACTTCACATCATTCTGAGGTTCTCCCACCAGACACATTGATTCATTCATGTATAGTAAGAATATGTATGAAAAAATTTCATCTGAATCCAACCTAGATGCGAGATATCGCTTACTAAATATAGTCACTCTGAAACATTGTAAGGATGCTAACACAAAAATATAACAAACTGCCTCTGGAGTTGGCTTCAAAATTTGATCAAATAACTACCTGAAGGATTCAAATCTAGTATACTAGGTTTTTTCTATGTTTATCATTACCTCATAATGAAAAACTCTCCATGATGCCATCTGAGAAAGGATATTTTAATCTCCCAAGATGACCGCTTATCACAAACTGCAAAAACACTTGTTGAAAATAGTAGGAATTGAATTTGGAATCAGCCTTGAAAGATTACTAAACAATGCATTGAGATCATTCCATTTATTTGGGGAGTAGACTTACACAGAAGGATTACAAATCTACAACTGGTATCTCAAAACAACCATCTGATACAAACATATCATCCTCTGAAAGTGATTGTCCTACAATTTTCATTCTTTCAATCATTGGCAATCTACACAAATTGCTTTTGAGTTTACCCTTGAAAAGGTATCAGATTATATCTTGAGGCTCAATCCTTGATCCTGCTAATACATTTGGACACAAAGAGTTTAGGTAATCAACTTACTTTCTATAATGATCAGCTGGCACCAAAGTGTTAACCCACAAAAATGTAAGATATGTCAGAATTTGTCTTTAATTTGAAGAATATATCCAAAACCCCACTAGATATGCATCACTATGAAAATATTAATCCCAGATCATTGCCTTGTCCATTGGGAAATACCTCAAAGCAAATAAAATATACATGAATTAACTTCTATCAAAGATTCCAAGCCATAAACATAATCACTCCAGACCAATACTGCTTATAAGATCCTCTTGTAGAAAACCAAATGAAATTATGTCACATCCACAACATCATTTACTCTGATCCTAGATCAGAACTAAAGAATGATAACATATACATAGATAAACTCTATGCAGAGAATCAGAAAATTTAGACGTCACAAGACTGGCACCAAGGAGAGATTTGAATCTGGAACTCTCATATTAAGTATGAAGAATCACAATATTGTATACAATCTATTTCAAAATACACTTGTTCAACAATATGCAAAAGACCTGAGGTTTTCTATTTCAATTTAACACACCTCTAATACAGTAAAATACTACACCCTAATGGAACCAAAACAAATCTGGAATCTCCTAGAGCCAGCAATCTAAAACTCTCTGGAGACCAAGCAATTGGAACCCACTAAAAAGGGAAGAATTTAGAATATGTAGGAAGTTAAAAAACCATTAGATTGCTCCTGAATTCAACACATGTCTGATATGATTTGCACAAAATATCTCCTTTGTTTTGGCCTTTGAAAATTCTCAAACTTCTCCAGTGGAAGCCTTTGTACTATGATTTTATGCCTTTGAAAATAAAAAATTTCAAACATTTTCTCATCATTAAAATACCTGGTGCATATTGCATACTTTTAGGCTATGAAAATCCTAATGTTATGTGCATTCAAAAAGATTATTTTCCCCAAATTTATAATCCTGCACATTAAAATTGCACCGTGCACTTTAATCTATTTTTGCCTTTTAATTTTTTGCATTTAATTCCCCTTTGTAACTTTATTTCTGCACGTGTCTTCACCCTTTAAATTCTTCATTTTAATTGCTTGTTCATAGAGGCACCATATTCTACCATAAGCCACCTCTTGATTGGTCTGCAGGTCCACCTTTTCACCTGTGTCATCTTTCTTTGCCGGCCTGCCACCTGGCACACTGCCACATGTTGGACAAGAGTGATCCCTTGATGAGTTGATCTTGATCTCTCACCCTTTTAGGCATCATGCCAGTCATTGATCTTGCTTCCTCAGGATTCCTTCCCATCTAATGGTCTTCTATGCCACGTCATCTACCATGTCATCTCTATAGGCCCCATCAAAACTTGGTTGTCTTCCTTCATCGCCCATCTACCTGGCATGCACTTTGAGGCACCTCCTACGCACATTGCCTAGAGCCTCCTTCTCTTCTCTTCACATTACCTATTGAGTGTTATTCCTTTTAAACATCTTGGTTTTTAGTTTCCCCATTAATGTGGGATATTTTTTTACAAGGTTTTATAAATAGATTTGCCCAGTGCGCTCAAAACTAACATAGCCTGACCAAGTCGAGAGCAACCACAATCGGGTAGGAACACTGACCAATGAGGTCACAAATGAACTCATGGCTCTTTAATTCATTTTACAATGTGAGTGTGTTCATATACAAACATATGATAAATCAGCACCTCCATGCATGTGGGATAAAATTCCAAGAAATCCTTTTACAAAAAACTCCCTAAATAGTATGTACTTAAATTTTCCATTTTTGCGTAAGCAGGGAGGTACATGGCTTTACAAAAGCCTTTGCAATTGCTTTGAAAGCATCATGAGAAGGATTAAAAATAAAACATACCATTTCTCTGTTGTTGAAAGAACACAGACTCTAAGTCATGATTCAAACCAAACCAGTCCTCCTTCTGCCAAGCAAGTCAACTGTATTGAGAGCAAGAAAATCCAGAGACTTCAAAATCCCCTCAACACCAGGCACTATCCTACAAATTTTATCTTTTTTGAGATGTTCAAAAGCATCTTCTATTAAAACCGGTGTGAAACTAATGGAATACCATGCGCTGTGAAAAAAAGGCTTCCAGTTGGCGCAGGTAGTGAGGTGTCAATAGGGTTATGGAGTTTGACATTACACCTGCCAATTAACATTTTCTTGGAGGTTTTTATCTAATGGTGTTTGAAAGTTCTGCTACCCCCACATCATCTCAAATGCAAACAAGTGGAAGCACAAAAGGAGGAAAGCCTAGACCAACAGGTGTTATTTTAAATGCATGAAACAGACACAAGCAAGAGAAAGACTACAAATCATGGCATCTACACCAGCAAATTTGCATCTTACATCTGTTGTGTGGAGATCACGTGCTTTGTATATATTTCCATAATTTGTAAAGAAGTTGCATTCTTCCTTACGCTGAAAGATAAACACCCAGAGTCTTGTTGTGAAAGCTCTCAGTTGGTGCAGGCTCCATTTATGGCTTCATATACATGTGGATAAGTTCGCAATGAGGTATCTTTCTCCAAAGAGGTTATTGTATACTCTAAAATATCTTAGGGTAGTGCTGATAAGCTTGATTTAATTAAATTTGATAGTAAAATACCAATTTCACTCTTCATGGTTTCTTTTATGGAAAATATTCTTGATGATGACAAATCAGACTAAGCCACTCCCAAAGATGACTGAACATTTATCATGAAAATGGCATGGGTCATAACTCTTTCATATTACATTGGTCAGAGATAAGGTGAATCACGCATGCTTATCCATGTATGGTATTACTCTAAAAAATGGAAGGGTGTTCGGAGAACGTTGGTATTACTCTAATAAATTCACATAATGTTTCTTGAAATATCTTCCAAAAATTTATGCCAAAATTTGCCTGGAGCATTTTAGTTAGAAAAAAAAGCTCATTTCCAACCTATAACTACATATGCCAAATGGATATGAATGATACCTTCATGATTGAGAAAGACAAACTATCAAAGATAGCCCCTTCAAACTTTCTGCAAATACACAGGCCAACACATCTCTAAAAATAGTCCTAGAATGTACCTTGATAAAATGCTTCACATCATTCTGAGGTTCTCCCACTAGACACAATGATTCATCCATATATAGTAAGCATATGTTTGAAAAAATTTCATTTGAATCCAACCTAGATGCAAGATATTTCTTACTAAATATAGTCACTCTGAAACATTGTAAGGATACTAACACAAAAATATAACAAACTGCCTCTAGAGTTGGCCTCAAAATTTGATCAAACAACTTCTTGAAGGATTCAAATCTGGTAGAATAGGCATTTTCCAAGTTTATCATTACCTCATAAAGAAAAACTCTCCATGATTCCTTCTCAGAAAGGATATTTTAATCTCCCAATATGACTGCTTATCAAAAACTAAAAAAACACTTGTTGAAAATAATAGGAATTGAGTTTGGAATTAGCCTTGAAAGAATACTAAAAAATGCCTTGAGAGTGTTCCATTTATTTGGGGGGGTAGAATTACACACAAGAATTACAAATCCATGACTGGTATCTCAAAACAACCGTCTGATACAAATATCTCATCCTCTGAAAGTGACTGTTCTGCAAATTTAATTATGTCAATCATTGGCAATCTACACAAATTGCTTTTGGGTTTACCCTTGAAAAGGTATCAGATTATATCTTGAGGCTCAATCCTTGATCCTAGTAATACAATTGGACACCAGTATTATATGGAATCAACTTACTTTCTATAATGTTCAGCTAGCACCAAAGTGTTAACCCTCAAATCTGATCCCTCAGAGAGAATCATTGTTGTGCAGATTGAAATTTGAATAAGTCTCATTTGGATCTGACTTCATAAACTAATCAGATTAATGCCTCATGATATGAAACCCTGGGTATAGATTCACTAACATACAGAGAAAAAAAAATGCAATTAGCTTGTTTTGATCAGCAACTGGTCAATCAATATGAATCACCAAAGTCAGCCTCTTACCAACTGTCTGATTTCAAGATCAATAAAAATGCATAAACTTGATTTGGAATCGGCTGAGAAAACTAACCAAATAGATTGGCCTGGGTCTGAAAAATATTCATGTGGGAACCTTTTTATTTTTATATTATAGGGTAGTATCCAATTTTTGATGACATTCGACTGAGTAAAAATAGTGGAACCTCAAAGTAGGGCATTTAGTAATTCTGCAAATTGCACTCAGCGAACCAGAATAAATTGCAAACAAAAATACTTTGGAAAACATATCAGTTGTACTCACAGGGATCTAAAAATGGAAATTAATATTCTCTCTCATGCCTACAACACCTCGAAATAATCCTAATATCATAAATCTTAATCCAGCCAAAGACACAATCCTGCAAATTAGGTCATTTAATAAAATAAAGAAATGTGCAAAATGTAGATTTTAGGTAAACACCTCCAAATAGCTATCTTCAAAACATATCAAATCTAACATTTGAAATTTGTAACCCACTATATTTACTCCATGATAGGTGGTGCACATGTTCCCCAAGTGGTATCTCATGTAAATCATCAAGTCTCATTTTACTTGCACTCCAATTAGGCCTCTTCAAAATGTTTTTTAGGGGTACTCACCTTGCCTTGAAGAAATAACTTAGTTGGTCACTCCAAATTTCTCAAAATTTTGAGAGTACCAACAGTCACTCTCTATAGGGACACATGCCCCTTGCAAGAATGTAGAGAATCTAAAATCTCTTGGTGAAGCAGACCACTCAAAATCAATCAGACTTCTCTTGACTTTCCAAAATCAGGATCCCTATTGAAAACACCAAACATCAAAAACACAACCGAAAGCAAAGAGTTTATACAACATGTACATTATTTACAAATGGACCTAAACCATTAGACTGAACTCAGCATTTACCTCTATCAAATATCTGATTTTTATTTCCATGGATCATATGTAAACTGAAATCACCACTGTCATATGTCTAATCAATCATGCTACAATTTCTTATTAGAAAAGCATATAACAAAATCAGCATTCTCATTGTTATTATGTGCCTGGAAAATGCCAAGGTACTGATAGCATTGATCACTATGTAACATAAAGTTGTTGCATTATTTACAACCATTAACCTATTGAGAAGAAAAAGATTGCAATTCAATCCAATTGCGGGAATCAGACATATTTTGGACATTAGTTTGCACCAAATAATTAATCTCAGTCATAACATAAACTTGCAAAGTATCCAAATAAAAACTTGATTACACAATATTGGAGACATCTTGATGATCACAACTTTTGCCAGCATCCTCCAAATCTGAAAATGTCTCATCAAATAATGGCTCATTCATCAGTTGCAAATCTTAGAACACACATGTAGATCTTTCACTCTTCTCAAGGGAATAATCAGCATTATGATGTATACAAGAATTATCCATGCCAAATTCATCAAAATCTGAATCCACACCAGCATATGATTCATCATATTCAACATAATCAAATTTCTCACAATCATATGCATTTCCATCTTGCACATTGTTTGCCTCAAAAGTAGGAATAAGAAATTCAACATATGTTCCACACTTCACACCCATTAGTATGTCATCATTGTCAAAGCATATATCAACTGGGTACTGTAAAGTGTAGTCTACATTAGGTGCATACCTCTGAAAATCAGCAGCCAATAATTCTGATATTTTATCACTACTTAGTGAGCATTGAATTTCATTCTCACCTTCTTTGGCTTCATTCTTAGTCCTTCAAATATCTTCCTTATTTGAAACAAGGACTGCAACTTTTTGACTCATATCATTTTGTGCAAAAGCATCATCAAAACAACTCTCATCCTCATCAAAATCATCCTCTTGTTGTCCAAAATACTCTTCCTTAAATGGAGACAAGAAATCTGCAATATCATGCTGATAAGAAAATAAATACATAAATCCAACAGAAACATCTGCAACTACAAATTCATCCTCCACATCTTGGTATTCATTTACTTCACTATAAGCATCATAATCAGCATCCTCGACACAACTAGAGTCAGCATCATTGTCACTTTTAGATTCAGATTTCTCAATCGAATCTATCCATTTTTTAACAATTTCTATGCCTTCTCCTCTATGGGGTCCAGACCAATTTTCTGATTCAGGCATTAAAAAGTTCAAAGAACAAATGAATATATGCACGCTCTTGAAGTTCAACACCTTTTGGAAGCTTATCATATGCATTACAAAAGTGTTCATAAAACCAATGTATTGATTCTTCATTCCTTTACCCTACATGTGTTCTCAAAAACAAAATCGCTTCGTCTTGGATTCTTTGACTAAATCTTGCAATATCAATTTAAATTTCTTCAAGGTCTGCTTGATAAGTTTTAGATCTAGGCAGTATGTCTCAATCCATTAACATGGGACAATCCATTGCACTACTTATTAACAATACATGTTCTCATTTCTCAAAAGTTTCTATCCAACTTATGCAATCATTTATTTCACATAACATCGTACTTCTAATTTTGATGATTGAAATTGTAAAACAAGAAGTATGACAAAAGACTTCAGATCTATTTTCCTTCTTTTAGTGACTTCTTCACCTAGTAAGGAACCAAACTATCTCACAAAATATTGAGGAATACCTGGGTAAATTCTTTTGCTGCTATCACTCTTTTATTTCTTTCTGATTTGGTCATTCAACCACTAAACCTTTAAGCATCTACTAAATCTTTGTTGCACGTAATCCCAACTAATCATCAAATATATTTCTTAAATGCACAATGGTGCAGAGATCTTTTAGAGTTTCCACTCACTACTATTAGAATGTATAGAACATTAGTAGAGCACGGACAAGTTGGGATTTATATAAAGATAGTAGACTTTTAGCAAATCAATAGGATTTGACACACTTTTTCACAAAGAAGACATTCAAAGCTCTTTTCAACAACAACAACAACTAGGCTGATAGCTATGATCTAAAAAAATTTCAGATTTACAAACATTTATAACTCTATCCTCATATGGATATGGCAAAAATGACTGGATTTAAAAATAAGTAGGCCAGGAGTCTATCTCAACTTGATAAACCCGTGTTATTCATGACAAGATAATACCAGAGATTCTTTGCAAGTTCAGCAAGATTTTTTTACATCTCTATCCCTCGTAGAGTCATCATTTTGTTAGTGGCTTTTTATGCTACAATGACTAAATAGAAACCTTTTCACTTTCTGACAGATTTTAAAGAGTAGCCAACTCCCAGTATTCAACAAAGACTGAAAAGGACCAACTAACAAGGATGTGGCTCCATCCTTCTATGATTTAGGTACTGCAAAACCAAGAAGGGACACCCTTTAATGCCCTCAATATTATTTTTTTCATTAATCAAGAAATGATCTCACATAGGCTCAACACGACCAGGAGATACTAGGTAACCAGATAATCACCCATTGACCATCGACCTTGAAGTGGAGCATGAGATTGGTACAACACCAAAAACACAAATATGTAAGATATTTTGGAGTTTATATTTAATTTTCTGAATATAGCCAAAAACCCACTAAATATGCATCACTATGAAAATACTAATCCTAGATCAGGGCCTTTTACATTGGACAATACCTCAAAGCAAACAAAAGATACATGAATTAACTTATGTCAAAGATTCCAAGCCATAAACATAAACACTCCAAACCAATACTGCTTATAAGATCCTCCTATAGATAACCAAATGAAATTATGTCCCATCCATAGTATCATTTAAGACTTCTATGCCATGTCGTCTCTGCGGGCCCCATCAAAACATGTTTGTCTTCCTTCATCGCCCATCTACCTGGAACGTACTTCAAGGCACCTCATGCATGCATTTCCTAGAGCCTCCTGCTCTTCTCTTCACATTACCTACTTAGCATTATTCCTTTTAAACATCTTGTTTTTCCATTTTCCCATCAATGTGGTATATTGTCTTACAAGGTTTTATAAATAGATTTGCCTAGTGCGCTCAAAACTAACTTAGCCAGACCAAGTTGAGAGCAACCACAACTGGCTAGGAACACCCACCAAAGAGCTCACCAATGAACTCATAGCTCTTTAATTCATTTTAAAATGTGAGTGTATTCATATAAAAACCTATGATAAAGTAGCACCTCCATGCATGTGGGATAAAATTCCAAGAAATCTTTTCACAACAAATGCCCTACACACTATGTACTTAAAATTTCCATTTTTTCATAAGCAGGGAGGTACCTAACTTTACAACAGCCTTTGCAATAGTTTTGAAAGCATCATGAGCAGGATTAAAAATAGCATACCATCACTCCGTCGTTGCAAGAACATGGGCTCTAAGTCATGATTCAAACCAAACCGGTCCTCCTTCCACCAAGCGAGTCAACTATATTTAGAGAAAGAAACTCCAAAGAATTTGAAATCCCCTCCACGCTAGGCATTGTCCTGCAAATTTTATCTTTTTTGAGATGTTTGAAAGCCTCTTCTATTCAAACCAGTGTGCAACTAATGGAATACCATGCACTGTTAAGAAAAAGGCTCCAGTTGGCACAGGTAGTGAGGTGTCAATAGGGTTATGGACTTTGACATTACACTTTCCAATTAACATTTTCTTGGAAGTTTTGATCTAATGGTGTTTGGAAATGTTTCTACCCCCACGTCATCTCAAATGCAAACAACTGGAAGCACAAAAGGAGGAAATCATAGACCAAAATGTGTTGTTTTAAATGCTTGGCACGAGCACGGGCAAGAGAAATATTGTCGAATCATGGAATCTACACCAAAAAAATTTCATCTTACATCTATTATGTGGATATCACATTCTTTGTATATATTTCCATAGTTTTTAAAGACACTACATGTTTCCCTTCCCTGAAAGACAAACACCCACAGTCTTGTTATGAAAGCTCTCAGTTGGCGCGGGCTCCATTTATAGCTTCATATACATGTGGATAAGTATGTGATGAGGTATATTTCTCCAAAGAGGTTATTGTATACTCTGAACTATCTCAGGGTAGTGCTAATAAGATTTATTTAACTGGATTTGACAGTAAAATAACAATTTCACTCTTCATGATTTCTTTTATGGAAAATAGTCTTGATGATGACAAATCAGACTCAGCCACTCCCAAAGTCGACCGATCATTTATCATGAACATGGCATGGGTTAGAACTCTTTCATATTATATTGGTTAGAGCGTAGGTGAATCACACATGCTTATCCATGTATGGTATTACTCTAAAAATGGAAGGGCATTGGGAGAATGTTGGTATTACTCTAATATATTCACACAATCTTTCTTGAAATATCTTCCAAAAAGTTGTGCCAAAACTTGCCCAGAGCATTGCAGTTAGAAACACAAGCTCATTTCCAACCTATAATTACATAAACCAAATGTGATATGCATGATACCTTCATGATTGGGAGAGACAAACTGTCAAAGATAGCCCCTTCAAACTTTCTGCAAATGCATAGGCCAACACGTCTCTGAAAATAGTTCCAGAATGCACCTTGATAAAATACTTCACATCATTCTGAGGTTCTCCCACCAGACACATTGATTCATTCATATAGTAAGCATATGTGCAAAAAGGTTTCATCTGAATCCAACCTAGATGCGAGATATCGCTTACTAAATATAGTCACTCTGAAACATTGTAAGGATGCTGACACAAAAATATAACAAACTGCCTCTGGAGTTGGCTTCAAAATTTGATCAAATAACTGCCTGAAGGATTCAAATCTATAAGAATAGGCATTTTCTATGTTTATCATTACCTCATAAATAAAAACTCTCCATGATTCCTTCTAAGAAAGGATATTTTAATCTCCCAAAATGACCACTTATCACAAACTGCAAAAACACTTGTTGAAAATAGTAGGAATTGAATTTGGAATCAGCCTCGAAAGATTACTAAACAATGCATTGATATCGTGTCATTTATTCAAGGAGTAGACTTATACACAAGGTTTAAAATCTACAAATAGTATCTCAAAACAACTATCTGATACAAAGATATCATCCTCTGAAAGTGACTATTCTGCAATTTTCATTCTTTCAATCATTAGCAATCTACACAAATTGCTTTCAGGTTTACCCTTGAAAAGGTATTAGATTATATATTGAGGCTCAATCCTTGATCCTGGTAATAAATTTGGACACAAATAGTTTAGGTAGTCAACTTAATTTCTATAATGTTCAGTTGGCACCAAAGTGTTAACCCTCAAAGTTGATTCGTCAGAGAGAATCATAGATGTGTAGATTGAAATCCGAATAAATCTCATTTGGATCTGACTTCATAAACCAATCAGATGAATGCCTCATGATCTAAAACATTGGGTATAGATTCACTTACATACGGAGAAAACAAATTTTCAATTATCTTGTTTAGATCATCAAGTGGTCAATCAATATGAATCACCAAAGTCAGCCTCTTACCAATTATCTGATTTCAAGATTAATAACATTGCATAAACTTGATTTGGAATTGGCTGAGAAAACTAACCAAATGGATTGTCCTGAGTCTACAAATATTCATGGGGGAACCTTTTTATGATTAAAATATAGGTTTCCATGAAATTCAACTGAGTAGACATTGTGGAACCTCAAAGTAGGGCATTCAGTAATTCTGCAAATTGCACTCAGCGAACCAGAATAAATTGCAAACAGAAATGCTTTGGAAAACTTATCAGTTGTACTTGCATGGATCTTAAAATTGAAATTAATATTCTCTCTCATGCCTAAAACACCTTGGAATAATCCTTCTATCATGAATCTTAATCCGGCCAAAGATACAAGACTGCAAAGTAGGTCATTTGATAAAATCAAGAAATGTGCAAAATGCATATTTTAGGTAAACACCTCCAAATGGCTATCTTCAAAACATGTCAAATCTGATATCTAAAAGCTGTAAACCCCTATATTTAATTCATGATACATTTTTCACATGTTCCCCAAGTGGTATCTCATGCAAATCATCAGGTCTCATTTTACTTGCACTCCAATTAGGCCTCTTCAAAAAGTTTTTTAGGGGTACTCACCTTGCCTTAGAGAAAAATTTTAGTTGGTCACTCCAAATTTCTCAAAATTTTGAGAGTACCAACAAGTCCAATAGTTATTAGAGCTATATTATAATCTGGACTTGATTCTTGGATCTACTCCTTAGGGGGAGTGATCACAGGAACACAACAAAACATATTTGGGTGATATAGCACCTGGTTTGTTATAGGCATGAAGATTTGAAAGAGATACGCCTTGCAGAGGTGGGATGTGTAGAGAAAGAAAATAACTATGACACCCTTTCCCATTGATTTCAAAGGGGGAGAGATTCAAGTGAAAAATCCCTACTACCTTAGGGGGAGTTGTGAAGAGGATACTGAGAAAGTTGTATTAAGTAAGCTACTTTTGGGCTGATGGTATTTCACATATGATTCCATCAATGCCAAAGGGGGAGATTGTTGGAATTTTTGTTGTTTAGGGTGTTGAAATTCATATTTTTTTCATTGATGTCAAAATATGTTTCAGTTGGTTGCATTAGAAGTTTCAGAAAGACTGGTTATCATAGGTATAGGCAAGATTGATAGTTGTGTATGGATAGTGTACGCTTCTTCAGTATGTGTGAGAACATATTTGTGTAGAGGGAAGTATTTACACCTTATATCTAAGGTTGATGGATTCAATATTAGTATTTGCATGAGTTATAAGTGTTTTAGTGAAGACTAGTTATAGAGTAGTGACAGAGGATTATGACAGAGATGGGCTCTGAGTTTTTGGGATAACTTGGATGCGAGCATAAGTTATGGTATGAAAGCTTAAGGCATGAAAAAGATACATGGGAGAACATTCTTTGTGATTATTGGGTAGCTAGATTCTTTATGACATCAGTTGTGGCGTGTGGACTGACAAACACCTATTTGGGGTTGACCATAGAGATGTAACGTACTTAGTGATTGGCGAGCGTGAATTATGGATCTTGGCACATAACTGATTATTTATATTTGTTATTTACTTGTGTAAGGTACCATGTGTATCTTAGAAAGGGTCTATGTAATTGTTTGTGCATTGGGTAAGTCTTAACAAGCTAACCTAATTTCTTATTGTAACTTGTATAAAGGAAATTAGTGTCTTGATGTGAAAATATGGGTAGGATGTTGCGAGCATGTGGATGTGATTTCTGTTGGATGTAGAGAAGTGACTATGTTTGTAATGCACTTCATTGGAACTATATAGGAAAAGAAAGTTTCTATCATTAAGTTCATTGTTACAAGTATACTTTTATACTTCTCTTTTGACGGTGGATCTAGAAGGTGGGTTTAACCTTCATAAGGTGGATTTATCCTTCACTTTGGGTAGTGTGCTCAGGCAGTGAACTCATCATATCATTCAAATCCTAATAGGGTTGAGAAGGCTCCTAATAGGGTATGTCCTTTAACAAGAACTTTGCAATGGATGTAATAATCAACTCCTATAGGGCTAGATCTTCTAACAGGGATGCAATATTTCTATTGCATTATTTGTGGGTGTTAATTCCCACCCAGGTTTTTCCCTTAACAGGGTTTTCCTTGAAAATAAATACTTGTGTTGTGGTTTTATTCTTGAAGTGTTCATATTTGCATTGAGTAATTGATTTTAAGTTTTAAAGGTTAAATATTTGGCATACAACTTATTCACCCCCCACCCCTCTCAGTTGTATTATTCCTAACAAATATGATGTGTTTTATTACGGAATATAAAAACTTAGACACAAGATGAAAATGGTATAACAATTCAAAAAATAAAAACAATGGAAGAAAATACAATCTTGCAAAAATTTGTGGAGAAACATTCAATGACTATGAGTAACAGACATGTCATTTAGCATATTTTTCCTGAACATTTATTTTTTTTAATAGCATAAGGAGTGAATTTGATAAAGGGATATTTCCAACCTGGCTGAAGTCATTCAAAATTAAAATATTTCAAGTAGATAAAATTTGACAGTGAATATGAGGTTTTTATTGGCGAATAAGGTATTTCTTCATGCTCTAGTAATTCCCAGTTAGTGAAAGTAAATCTAATTATTTGTCTCTTTCATGGATACTCTAAATGTAATAGATATTGAGGATCAACCATGTTAGAAATTGAAATGTTACCCCAACAAATCAAAGCAAAATGATCTCTCAGGTGTGCGGTCAAGTATTCCACATGAGATTATACCAACTAACGATAGCTCTACATACATCCATGTGAAAGTGGAATAATTTCATCATGGAAAATTATCGAACATTTGGAAAATGAATTAATATATGATAATCTACAAGTAAAACCTGATTTTGGATGTTTGATTCAAAGGAAATTAATATTATGGAATGACTTCCTTGTTAGTCCTAAGATGAGATTATTGAGAGGGGGGGTGATAGAATCAGTAATCTAACAAATAATCCAACTTTTCCACCTCTTAAACTTAAATAAACATTCACAAGATTAACCTTAATCACATTAAATGAAAATCATAAACATAAAAGTCCATCCACAAAGTTGACACGCAATTTTATCTTGTGGAAACCCAAATAGGGACAAAACCAATGTGGGGATTAGTACCCACTAAATGATGTACTCTTCTGAAGTATGCCCTATGAGGAACTTAACCATGTTAGGAGTTTACAATAGTACTATTAGGTGCTACCCTGTGAAGGGATTTTCCTTAGGCCTATTAAGACCTTTACCGTGTTAGGAGTATCCTTGTTAGAGGACTTTAAATACTTGACAAAGTGTCACTTTGTTAGGGGATTTACAACAAAGATCTGTTAGGATCTACCTAGTTAAGGGATTTAACCTATTGCAACTGTTAGGGAGAAACAAAAAGAATGATCAGTAGAACAGCACTACCTCTTCTTGATCAGGTCCACTGAAGAAAAAAATCTCTTCTCAACACACTTAACTCTTCCATGGATTCATCACAACTCACACTTTTCACTGCACTAGTCCAACACATGATCAACAACCCTAAATTTTTAACTTCATTCATTATATACTAAAATTTTAAGTCCACCACCTTAATCAAACCCTAAATTAGAATTTTAAACATTCCACTCAAATCCAATGTGCCACAAAATAAAATAAAATGTACAAAAAACATTTCCAAGACCGCTTCAACCAATATAATGATTTACATAGAATGTTGTGCCAAGGAGTCAACCACAAGCTTCCTCTAGAATCTTCTCCATACGCTAGCATCAAGAAATGGGATGCTAGATCATCACCTTCAATAATGAATACACATCACTAGCTCATGACTAACTCAATTGAATCCACCATAACCTCAACATCGATCACCAATCAAAGATTTATCACCTATTTCTCAAGAACACAAACATTGTAACATGTTATCTGCCTTGTCTCTTCTCACCGGTCACCTATCTTGCACACCTGACGGGATTTAGGTCAGAGGATCCAAGACTGGACTATCCAAACTAGTAGGACCAAAGCAACAATAGTGGGAAACAACCAATAACACAAAAATATCATCAACTTATGAGATCTATTTCCATAAATAGCAATTACATTCAATATGTCACGATGTAAGGCCTTCTCGGTTACAGCCAATTACAAAGATATAAATCTATGATCTAGCATAGATATTATACAAGGTTTAGATCACCTCCTTAACTAATCCATATTTTTACACCACACACAACCTGGTAGGAACTCTAAGATAGAATCTCAACCTATGCTCGCAAGCTACCAAGCAACCTTCTTGTTTCCTAAGCCAACATGCTACTAGCCCACCAAGGTATCTTCCACAAAATTTAGATCCATAGACCTTACATAAACACCTCCAATATAATCCAATCGGATATCCCTCAACACTCTACCTAGCACTCTCCTTAAATACTACCACGACCACAAGTCAGCCTGCAAACAAATATTAAATAACTCAATCGGCCATTACAATCCATTAAACACATATAGGATAAAGATCCAAGACCCAAATAGGTCCACACACATGCCCATGATCAATCCACATCATGATCACATGCTACATCCATCAATTTGTCCTCCTAGATCCGCCAGAACATCAGTCGACGAGACAAACTACTAATTACCAACAACCCCTAGGCAAGAATCAACAAACCAAAATGAATTTCTGAGTACGCGTGGTGACCGAGCTACCTCAAGCATCGTCAAGTCACTACACCTACCGATAAACCATCATGTGACAAGATTATACCAAAGTTGAGCAATAGTATGTGTCAATCCCTTCAACGATTGAGCTCCTTAAATGATCGAGCCCCTCGGCCAATACTACAACCAAGAAACAACACTCCAAGTATTCTCCAAAGCATTTACCAAGAAAATCAAAGATGCTCCTACATCAACACTGGTCACTCAAAGTAGTTATGGTTGCAACTGTAGCATCTAAATACTGTTGACCACCAGATCCTTGACTGCACCACAAGATACAACAAATATTTGACAAGACATTCAAATCATCTATCACATATCATTAACTATTCTATTAGTTGCACTGTTAAAATTTAACTGATCACATTTTTCTCATAAGATCACTTCAATAGGAGTGGTCATGCATTAGACATCCAGAGACACACCTAAGTCTCCCATTAAGATAGAAACCACTAAAATTCACTACAACTCTTCATTTATCACAATTATGCTTGGAAATACATTAAGAGAATAAAGTTAACAGTTGGCATCAATGACAACATAATATATGATCATCCTATAATCAAATCTGCATCATAACATCTCCAGAACTCACTTACCATCCCTATATTATATATGCCAACAATCTCCCCTTTGGCATTGATGGAAACACTCACTTCCTATTTATGGTAATACTCTTTCCAACATGATGCAATGAGCATAAAATGTTTCCACTTTTGTCATTCACCTATTTTGCAATTACTTTCCCTTTTCCATACACATATTATCCCCTTTACATTCATACATTCTCTCCCTTTGACAACAATGCCAAAGGCATCAAACATTCATGATATCTACTCTACTGAACCTGACTAACCAAAACATTGTTAGTCCTGATGTCAAATTACTAAGAGGAAGGAGAATCAGTAATCTATCAAATAATCCAACTTTTCCACCTCTTAAACTTAAATCAAGATTAATCACAATAAATGAAAATCATAAACATGCAAGTTCATCCACAAAGTCGACACATATATTTATTTTGTGGAAACCCAAATAGGGAGAAAACCATAGTGGGGATTAGTTCCCCCTAAATGATGTGTTCTTCTAAAGTACACCATGTGAGTACCTTAACCCATTTAGGAGTTACAACAACACTGTTAGGTGCTACCCAATTAAGGTATTTTCCTTAGGCCTCTTAGAACCTTTACCCTGTTAAGAGTATCTTTTTTAGAGGACTTTAAACACTTGACAAAGTCTCAACATGTTAGAGGATTTACAACAAAGATCTGTTAGGATCTACTTTGTTAAGGTATTTAACATGTTGTAGTTGTTAGGAAACAATAGAAAGAATGATCTATATAAAAACACTACCTCTTCTTAATCAAATCCACTAAAGCACATAATATCTTCTCAACACACTTAATTCTTCCCTGGCTTGATCGCAACTCACAATTTTCACCATACTAGTCCAACACACAACCAACACTCTTAACCTTCAAATTCATCCATTATATACTAAACTTTTAAGTCCATCACCTTAATCAAACCATAAATTAGAATTTTAAACATCTGACTCAAATCCAACACGCCACAAAAAAAAATTAATAAAATCTACAAAACACATTTCAAAGACCGCGTCGGCCAATACAAAAATTTACATAGAATGTTGTGTCAAGGAGGCAAACACATTTTGACCAAACACAAGCTTCCTCTAAAATATTCTTCACATGCTAGCATCAAGAAATGTGATGCCAAATAATCACCTCCAATCATGAAGACACGTCACCAACTCATGAATAACTCAATCGATTCCACCACAACCTCAACACTGATCAAAGATTTATCAGCTATCACTCAAGAACATAAACATTGTAACCTATTAACAACTCTGTCTCTACTCACCAGTCACCCATCCTGCACACTAGTTACTCAAAATAGTTGCATTTTCTACTGTAGCATCTGAATATTATTGACCACCATATCCCATGAACACTCCATAAGATACAGCATAGATTTGATAAGACATTCAAGTCATTTATCCCCTATCATTCATTATTCTAGCAGTTGCATTGTTATACTTCAACTGATCAAAATTTTCTCATAATATCAATTTAATAGTAGTGGCCATGAATTAGACATCTAGAGACACACCTAAGTCTCCCATAAAGATAGAAACCACTAAAACTTGCTAAAACCCTTCATTCATCACAACTATGCTTGGAAACACACTAAGAACACAAAGTCAATAATTGAAATCAATGACAACATAATATTTGATTGTCTTGTAACCAAATCTAATCATGACATCTACAAAAATCACTTACCATCAGAAATAACAACAAACACATGACTACATAGACTACTCCCCCCAAGGAGTGGCCCCATAACATAAATCAGATTGAGAGATCAGTTAAGAGTTGGAAAGAGGAGATCTATTATTAGAATTTGTAGTGCAGACCAAAGCATCAGGTACTGATACATTCTAAGAAGTGAATCAGGGTAAATCTCTTAATAGAGTGGTCCTAACAAGCCTTTGTAAATCTCTTAACCAAGTGCTTGCTTTTTTGTAATTTTAAATCCTTTAACAAGGTAGATTGTATGTCTATAAGCTCTTAAAAGGGAAGACCCCTCATAGGGTTGATCATCAGAAGTGATCAAAACTTTGTAGCCCTAACAGGAACACTTTATTACTGCAATAGTGAAGATTTGTGGGTATCATCCCCACCCCAGTTTTACCTTCAAGGGTTTCTAGGTTACTAAAATATTTGTGTTATGTGTTCATAATTAGATGTTAATCTTTACAACATTTTAGTTTATGTCTATGAATACATGGTTGAATTAGTTTGTTTAGAATTGGTAGAATTTTTATAAAACTTATTCAACCACCCCCCCCACCCCNCCCCCCCCCCCCCCCCCCCCCCCCCCCCCCTCTCAGTTACTTCTCTCCCATATTAATCATCCAACAATTGGTATTATATCTTTGTTCCCTTAAAAGAAGTCTAACCACTTGAGAGTTAAGATCTTGGAAATGGAGGCTTATAAGTTAGGAAAGGTCATTGAGAATCAGAAGGTTGATATTCAGTTGGCACTACAGCAGCTTGAGACAGTAAGAGAAGAATTGAGGAAATCCTTAAAAGCTAGGAAGGAATTAGCAACTCAGATGAAAGATGCTCTATATAAACAAGAAGACATTGAAGGTCTATTTGAAAATGAAGATTCAAAATAAAGTAATGTAGTGATTGAAGATATATTGGAGAAGGAAAACGCACTGAAAGAACAAGTCAAAAGTCTGAAGATAGAACAAGCAACTCAATCAATAACACTACGTGACATGATTGATCAAAAGAAGAAAGTTGAGGAAGATAGGACAATGAAGAAGAAGACAAGAGGCAGATGGCTACTAGACTTGATGAAAGGAATATTGATGTGCAGAAGATCACAAACTGTCAGTTGGTCATGGTCAACCAACTATTATTTGAAAATCAAGAGATAAACAGAAAATAAATTGAAATCACATATCTGAGATCCGAGAACAATCAACTGAAAAATGAGTTGAGATCTGAAAGAGAACTTATTGAGAGGATAAACAAACCAAATGAAGCATTGAGATACTTTGAGTAACTAATGAGATCACCAAGAAGGAATAGTGACACATCTAGACTTGGACATACCGAGCAACAGTCTTCCACTGAAGAAGGAGAATCTTCAAAGAGTGGAGAATTGAGGAATGCAAAGCTAAAGAACGGCAAGCCTACATTTTATCACTGTGGGAAACCAAATCACATAGCAAACATATGTCGAAGAAAGAATAGTAAGTCAAATCCTAAACCTAAACTCAATGGATACTATTTTAACTATAAGAAGCATGGACATTAGGGGCATGAATGTAGTTCAAAGACTAGAAATACACCTACTTCACCTAGATTCCAAGGACATTGCTACAATTGTCAAAAATTTGGTCATAGAATGCAAGATTGCAGTTCCAATGCAAAATCCAAATGGACATCCAAGAAACAAGGCAATACACTAAGGAAAGGTAACACATTAAATTGGGATTATAATACAAGGCATAGTTGTCATTATTGCAATGAATATGGTCATGTTGTAGAGAATTGTACAAGTACACATTTTAGAGGTAAATCCAAAAGTTGGATGAATGGAAATATGGTCTAGTATAGTTGTCACAAGATCGGTCATACCAAGAGAGATTGAAAGACCAGAGCCTTGGCACCTACTTTTAAGCACATAATGAATCAGATGGAGAAAGAAAGAAGATTCGAGTAGTAGTGGATCTATTGAAGCCAATATCACCCAATCAAATGGATCAGGTGATCACACTGCTTTCAATTAAGCAGATAGGTATGTAAGGAACTGTTTTTCTCAAAATCTATATTTTACAATAGTTCCTAAAATAAGATGTATTAAAGTCCATATCTGCATAAGTTAAGATGCACTAGGATATATTTGAGACAAGAAATAAGAAAAAGAACTGTAATGAATATTTGATGTCGAGCATCAGTATCAGCATATGCCAAGCTGCCATATCGACCGAGCATCAATAGTGAGTGAGTCACTATTCTGATCAAGTGGTGTGCAATAACTGAGAAATTTAATCAAGGACCAAAGAAATCTTTTATCCACCTACCACTGCATGAAGCATTTATTGAAGACCTAATTTGACCATTTAAGGGTATATAATCAGTTTAGGAATTCATTCTTCATTCCACACAGTGAATAGAGTTTGTAGAGAATTTCTTAAATTGATTCAAGAGCGATTTGAGCAGAGTTTGAAAAGATTCCACCTGTGTATCATAGGCAAGTACTGAGAAGGTTGAATACTTTTTATTGTCAAGTTACACAAAACCTATTTCATGAACCCTAACTTGCAAAAATGGAAGCCAGTTAATCCATTAGAGTGAAAAGACAAGACAAGACAATGATGAATTTTTAGTTGGTCAAGAGCGACGTGTTTGCACCGCCAAATTTTGGAGTCGTTCTTGAAACTGCGATGAAGGGAGATCTTACAGGAGCCCTATCATCAATTCCACCCAAGGTACTCATGATCCATGATGTGCAGGCATGATATATGTGCAAATTTGGAGAAGTTAGAGACTTTGAATTAAGGGAAGTGTATGATAAATTATGTGAAAATGGAGTCTTAAAGGCTGATCATCAGCATATTGCCAAGAAAGGGTAAGTATGTGCCCTAGACTTCCTATGCCACTTTAAGGTCAAATGGATCAGGATTATGTTGATAAGACCACATGATATGTGTCTATGTTTGGAAAATGGACCAATAAAGATAACAAAATACATTATTCATTGAGTTACTATTTATCCCATTATGCAAGGGAAGCGTACAATGCACTGTCATAAAACGGAGGATATTGAAAAGTTCACTTTGGCCGAGTGGAAAATTGAGGAATGAAAATTTCTACGATCATCAATCTAGAAATTGATTTTGGATTCAGATTCATTGCACACAAATTATATCAATCTAATAGATCGGATAGTGTCCCATGTGTATCAGTTGATCAGGCATGGAAAATAGTAAAGAAGGATCATACTTATGATCTTGTCGAGTTACAGTTGTCTCAACTTGCCGAGAACCTATCAACAATAAGGAAGGAAAAGAACTCTATGTTTAAGTTTGGTTCCTTACTTATTTGTGTATTCTTTTATGTACAAAAAACAATTTTCCTACAATTGGAGATGTTGCATGGAGTCAAGACTAACCAATAACAGTTCAAATTACTGAGTTCATTTAGTAGTTAGGAGAGAATTTTGATACTGTAATGGGTATTTATTTTGTGGAGTTCAAGAAAAAGATGAGACTAAGGAGCAGAATCCTAATATCACTAGTGTAGAAACATTATAATGATGTTTTCTTTCTACTTGATACTGATAACACCTATGTGCAAGTTGTAGTACCAAGGGTAGCATGGTTAAGGCCATTACCCTATGAAGTAAACATAAGTGAAACATTTTCTAATATCACAACTCTACTTGTAGAAGAAATTTATAGAAAGGCCAAGAGATTTTAAAACTATGATGAAGATAAAATAAAGATAATTTCAAATTTGAAGGCTGCAACAATGGAGATCACAACAGGTCAAGGAGAGAACCAATCTAGTGATTCTGAGGATAGTGATGGTGATGTGGAAGTGGACAAAAAGGGAAATAAATTGATGGTTGTTGAGCCATCCAAGAAGAGGAGTTCACAGTAGAAATCTACTCCTCCTACCACATCTCGACCGAGAACCAGAGCATCAACAGTTACTATATCTATCGAGCCACCAAAGAAGAAGTTGGTAAAGGATGTTGAAGGGGTGAGAGCTCAGGAAAGAGAAAACAAGTTCAAACTAAATCTAAACTGAGCCACCCTAAAAGGAAGCCAAGGAGAAAATATATTATGGGTAAAGATGAAGAAGATGAAGAACTAACAGAAACTTAGGACATCATCAAGTTCAAAGTTTCAACACATAGACATCCTTCTAATGTTGATGAAATTTATCACAACATCCAAAATTCAGTAGGTTTGTCAGGTTTTAAGTTTATTAAGTTTGAGAAATTAATAAAATATGATAAGACTAAAATGAAAGAAGATATGATGGACATGTTAGTATCATATAAGATGACACCTTTGCATATTGGGAACCTAGTCCCTAATGAACTAGCAAACAAAATTAATGAGAGATGGAAGCATGTCGTGATGATAGAAAGGAAAATCAGAGAAGGAACATTAGCTCAAATTATGCCTGAGTTAACAAAGAAGTAGAAAGATAAATTTATGGATCAATATAGGAATAGATTCATTCCTAAATTGAGATCCTATTCCATATGAAATAATGATGTAGAAGGTGTTGTGTAGCAAACCCAAAGGATATGGAAGATCATATTTGAATTAATAGTTGTCAAGAACAAAGATGAAGGCACATCTAGACAACTTGAGCTTGACAACAAAGAAGACATTGATGAGCCAGATAATACTGAGGATAAAAAACATGATGATATTGAAGATGAAATGATAGACATTGTTGAGGATGAGATGAAGAAAGATGTTGAAGATGAGGATAAAGATAAAGTTGACGAAGAACAAATTGAGGACTTAACAATTGATGAGGCAACACAAGGTTTGAATGCCAAGGAAGAGAGAAATGAGACACTCATAATTCCATATTCACCTACCGAGGCCAACCTTGAAGAAAATGTAGAGGGAGATAAAAGAAAACAAGAACAAGAAGAAAAGTCTACATTAGATATCTCCAAATCACTTGAAGAAGTCATAGAGGTGACCAAGACTCTTGAGACTGAGATGTTACAAGAACCTAAGGACGAAGAGGCCATTCAAGCATTGGTACAATTACCTAATGTTACTCCTCTAGTATTTACTAAAGTTAAGAGTGTTGATACATCTTTCGAGTAGGTCCTTAATACTCATAAGGAGATAGTATCAATCAGTGGTGATACTAGTATTCTGAAAGCTGAACACAAACTGAGTAGCATCTCACCAAATCCAATGAAGAATAAATCACATAAGAAGAAGAAGGATAAGATCTCTGAAGTTAAACTTGATGAATTTATAATCATTCCAAAATGGGATACTAATAACTTATCTTACGTGAAGATGCTAATCTTGCAAGACTTACTGAATAGGAAGAGGAAGCAAGAAGAATTGAAATGTGAACATCAACAAAAGAAAGCACTGCATGAAATTAAAGAAATATATGTTGATGCATTTGAATTTCAAGACCTGAATGAGCATGCACCTATCTCATAACAACTTGTTCATATTGTTTAGAAGTTGAACACTGATGACATAGATGCAAATGAGGAACTCCTGCAACAATCCAAGAGAAAATTTGAGACCAAGGTACTTGATAAAGTTGCAACAAAGTTTACCAAGACCCAAGTTGCACTTTTTGATCTGGTAAGCAACTTAGAAGAAGTGATAGAGAATTTTCTCTCTTTGTACAAAAAACTATGTGATATTGAATTCTTTACAAAGGAGAATCAAACTTATTCAGAAGATAAAAATAGATTTAAATTCAATGGGATAGTCACTGAGCATGGATGCAAGTCCAAGATCTTTTCATTTTAGTAGGTTGACACATGCCAAAGGGATACTAGTCAAGCTTATGGATAATGATGGCAGAATAAGGGCAAAATTGATTTCAATTCAGACAATGTTGATACCTCATTTAGAGGTTATGCAGAAAGAGGTGAAAGTGGCAAAGGAACTAGCACAGAAAGATCCACCTCTGAACATTGCAAAGAGTCAGATTGATCTAGGTGCCGAGCTAGAAATCAAATTTAGAGTTTCAAATCTATAAGGACGAGTTGGGATAACACTTTAGCAATGATATTACAGATCCATAAACCATTTTTGGATAAGTATAGTTTTACCCTAACGACCCCAGTAGAGCGAAGTGAAAAGCATGACAAAAGCAAGGGGGAAATTTCATAATATTCAACCCAAGAAAATGTAAGGATGTATGTACATATTTTTTATAGGTAGTGAAGTCTTTATGGAGAAAGACCAAGTCAAAATCCTAGGGGGAGTTCTGAGTTCTACGTTCTAAGTTCTTTTGAGTACTTTTTTTTGTAAAGGACTGAAGAGTCATGATAAAGTGTTTTTTCCACTAATGAAAAAGAGGGAGATTGTTGATCTCCAAGTTTTCTTGTCTATTAGCGTCCCACACTTAGTCATAATCAAGGCAGGTTGGTTGTTCATCCCTCCAATTGAGTCATCCTACTAAGGCTAAGACTGAGAAGTAGTTACTACCAAGAAAGTCACAAGTTGTTGAGTACTCAATGGATGTCGAGAAAAATGATTATTGAGTTGCATAGAAGAGTTAGTGTCGAGCGACATCGTATAGTTATGCCAAGCAAGATAGTATTGACCGAGCATCAGTGTTTGTCTATGTCGAGTAAAACAATTTTGTATATGTGTTTGAAATGGCACAAACACCATGGTAAACCATTTTGGCCTTCTATGGAGCATTTAATGATCATGTACAGATATTTAATACATTAATTACGGGTTATTTTTATGATCATGGATCCCTATGCAAGTCATGCAACCAATCAAAATTAGGGATGCCTAAGCAGAAAAGGATGATGGATCTAGATTGTTTATCTTGATCTGGATGATCTATATATAGGATACTTCAAACTCTAATCCATATGTGTGTGTACATGTATGTTTGGATGCGGATGTGAAGAGAAGAGATCAGAAGTATATGCATGTGTTTTTCATATCTGAAGCATTGACTAGACAGGGTGACCAAGCAGAGTAGTGAAGAGTAGAACAAAGATAAATCACATTGAGAGATCAATTAATAGTTGGAAAGAGGAGATATGTTATCAACATTTGTGGTGAAGAATAAAGGATAAGGTACTGATACATTCTAACAAGTGAATTAGGGTAAATATCTTAACAAAGTTGTCCTAATAGGCCTTTGTAAATCTCTTAACTGAGTGCTTACTTTGTTGTAATTTTAAATCCTTTAACAAGGTAGATTGTATAAGTCTATAAGCTCTTAACATGGTAGACCCCTCACAGGCTAGATCATCGAAAGTGATCAAAACTTTGTATCCCTAATAGGCACACTTTGTTACTACAGTAGTAAATATTTTTGGGTATCATCTCCACCCCAGTTTTACCTTCAATGGTTTATGGGTTATCAAAATCTTTGTGCTATGTGTTGATAATTAGATGTTAATCTTGACAACATTTTAGTTTATGTCTATGAATACATGGTTGAATCATTTTTTTAAGAATTGGTAGAAGTTTTATAGATTTGATTTACCCCCCCCCCCCTCCCCTCTCAATTACTNTAGATTTGATTTCCCCCCCCCCCCCTCCCCTCTCAATTACTGCTTTCCCATATAAGACTTCCAACACTACATATTGTAGCTTACCGATCATGGAGTTGTAAAGTGTCTCATCCACCTCTTTAGATTCATCTTACTTTAATATTTTTCAACCGGTTATCATAGGGGTACCAACCATTTTTTAATCATCTAACCCAAAATTCTTAAGGATTTCCCTTACATATTTGGACTTCCATATGTAGATACCATTTTTCATCTATTGAACCTACAATCCAATGAATAATTTAGTCTCACCAATCATAGACATCCCAAATTATTTCCTCATCTCATATGCAAATGGTATACTCATCTCTTCATTGCCACAAAAATGATATCATCTACAAATATCTCAGTAATCAGCAACCAGTCATCTTTCTCAATTTTCTAGTACACATTACTATTATCAATTGTCCTGGTGAAACCAATCTAAATCAAATATGAATGCAAACATTCATAACATGCCCTAGGTGCTTGTTTTAACCCATACAAATCTTTCTGTAATTTGCACACCATGTTCTTACCTTCTGAATTAGAAAATCCTTCAAGTTGTTCAATATATACCTCTTCTTCCAAAACACCATTAAGAAAATATGACTTAACATTCATTTGGTATACCTTAAATCCTTTAAAAGAAGCATACAAAAGCAATATCCTTACACCTTCAAGTCTGGCCATAGGTGCAAATGTTTCACCATAGTCCAGGCCTTCCTCTTGTGCATATCCTTTGCATACCAAACTTTCCTTGTTCCTTACCACTTCACCTGTCTCATTCATCTTATTTCTAAAAATCTACTTCATACCAATCACATTCTTGTATGTCGGTCTAGGCACTAATGTTCAGGTATTGTTCTTCTCAATCTGCACCAATTCTTCTTCCATAGATTTCACCCAATATTCATCTTTCAATGCATCTTTCATTGATTTAGGCTCAAATCTAGATAGAAAATAGGTTCCTTCTCTTTCCTTCCCTCTTGGTAACACGCCTGCATTTTGGTCACCTATAATTTTATCAATGGAATGACTCAACTTTACATACTTTGGCAATGCTAGTTTAGTTATAGGAGTTTCATCAACCTATTATGTCGATTCTTGTTCATTAACCAGTCTCTCCATCGATTCTGATGTAGTTTCCTCATCCATCGATTGTACATATACAAACCCATGATAGTCTTAAGGTTCTTTCTTGCTAGATTCATCATTTTTTTTAGAAAATTCATCAACTCTTACACTGATAATTTCCACTATCTTATTTGTTCTCCTGTTCAAGCACTTTTAGGATTTTCTCTTTGAGGAGTACCCTAAGAATATCCTCTCATTACTTCTTGGGTCAAACTTACCTTTATTTTTATCTCTCTTTATGTAGCATCTACTCCTGATTTTTTTGAAATAACTTACACATGGTGATTGATTATACCACGGCTCATAGGGAGTTTTGTTTGTACCTTTCTTCAACTAAACTCTCTTCAATGTGTAAACAGTAGTGCTCGCCACCTATCTCCAAAATGTATGTGCCAAACCCTTATGAATCATTAATGTCCTAGAAAAATCAATGATAGACTTGTTCCTTCTTTCAAAAATACCATTCTACTGAGGTGTTCTAGGAGTTGACATCTATCTTTGAATTACCTATTCTTCACACTATGTACTAAATTAATGTGAAGTAAACTCACCTCCTCTATCATATCTAAGTCATTTTTAGGGTCTTACCAATTTTCTTCTCCACTCTGGCTTTGTAGATCTTAAAGGTGTGAAAAGCTTCAGATTTGTCCCTCAAAAATATAACCCACATCATTCTAGAATAATCATCAACAAGCAACATGAAATATCTATCACCATAGTAACTATGAGTTCTCATTGGACCACACAGATCGGTATGAACCATATCTAAAATACTTTGAGAAGAATAATTTTTACTAATGAAACTAGAAATAGTTAACTTCCCAAGCTGACATTCTTTACACATTACATTGTCTGGTTTCACTAGGTTAGGCAAACCTCTTACTATCATCATATTACTAACTTTGATCAAGTTATCAAACTTTACATGACAAAACCTCTTATGCCATAACCAAAAATATTCTACCTTAACAATCAGACAACTCTTATAGTAGAATTTAGATGTTACAAGTTACCTTTAGTTTGTTGACCGGTAGCAATCAACTCTCCCAATTTCCCAATAATCCTGTAACTACCTCCATTGAACTCCAATCTATACCCTTTGTTATTCAACTGAGAAACACTTAACAAGTTGTATCTTAGACCATCAACCCAGTAAACATCATCACAATTTGTTTTACCATTTAAAGAAATATACCCTTTACCTTTTACCACACAGGGAGCATCATTCCTGAATCTCACCTTTTACCTTTTACCATACAGGGAGAAATAGATCCTTTACATTTTACCATATAGGAAATGCTAATTTAAATACTGTAAACATTGAATTCACTACTATAAATGATGTTTTCTACCAAAAATGATGCTTTAAAAATCACAAATGATGAATTACAATTGATTCAAGATTTAACTCAAACCAGAAAGGAAGAGAATTAATTACAACAATAAATGGCATGGTTGTCGACTACATACCACAGGTGGATAGTTTTTTGGTCGTTGGTGATGCCTGACAAGCTCAAAATAGTGTGACTCCATGGGGATCAACATATCTCTCTCTCTCTCTCTCTCTCTCTCTCTCTCTAAGCTCAAAATACCACAAGGTGAATAGTAAAAAATGAGATTTTACCCTATTAAAATAGCTTTTTGGGGTAATTAATTTCATTTTTTTTAACTTTTTCTCCTTAATCCAATAAGAGAATGGATAAAATTATCCAATTTTCATCAACTGGAGCATCAATCTCATGAGGCATCATATCAAATTGATGGTCTTAAATTGGTGAATCAATCAGAAAATCGTGAGATGAGTAATTTCATCAGGTTCCATATCAAATTTCTTGACCTTGTCAGTATTTGTGTTTCAAACATTACTTGGGGCATATCAATTTCAACATACCTCATCAAATTGGTAATCTCCTCATCACAACATCAAGAGATAATTGAAATCATCAGGACCCACATCAAGTTAGCTATCTCAACCAACTTTTGACAATAATCAGTTTCAACACTTCACATCAAATTGGTCACTCGTCCAATCTTTCATAATCTTCTTGCCAGGAATCAGTTTCATCACTTCACATCAAATTGGTTAATTGATTAAGTCCTTGTAGAAGTAATCCATTTCATCGCATCACACCAAATTGATTATACGTTATCATCCTCAACAATCAGACAGGTAATCAATTTCATCACATCATATCAAATTGGTCATCTAATCTTCACATTAATTTTATCAACAATTGTAATTTATCTAGTTCTTAATCATTTTGGAATCTCTAGTATCTCAATTGATTTTCGTTCAATCAAGTTCAAAATTTATTTCTAATCAAGAATAGTTGCATCAAGACTCATATCAAACTATTCAATCAAGCATAATCTTATCAACATCAAATGTTCTTTGAATCAACGCGCTGATCGAATATCAATTCAAAGAGGGGAAAATGTAACAACCTAAAATTGGTATGGTCTAACCAGAGGCCTAGATCAAAAATTAATTTCCCTAGGTCCTAATTAGGAAATCAAATTCAGTTTTAATCTTAATTGTGTAATTAAGTCAAATTGATTTAATTGAATAATTCAGCAATAATAAAAAATCCAACTATCTAAGATCAAAGAGCCAATTAATTCACTAATTAATCTTAGCCTAATAAATCAAACATAAATCTAAAATCCCATGGCTAAAGTATTAATTAAATTGAATTAATTAAATACCTCATTTATATTCCCTCAAAATGGTATCAAAGTCAACTCGTCAACCAATGATCTTCAATCACATGGATCACTCAAGGTCCTAATCTCAACCACTCATTGTGGATTAATCTCAGCCACCCAATTTAAACTCAAACTTTCCCTCCAATGGAAAACCTATATAATCAGTCCTTTTTAGCTCATTTTCATATAGTGCATTTAAGTAATAAGGTCATGCTAGTATCATTCTAGAGAAATTTAGCATAATTTCATTCATTTTCATAACAATTGTGTTTAATGTATGCATTTAGGAGCATAATTGAGATCATTTTAGCTTGAATAACACCCTAATTAGATGCATTTAGGCATTTTTGGTAAAATCTTCCATCATATGATTGTCTATTCAATATGAATTAGTGTTAATCTAAGAGCATTTTGTGTAATTCATTTGAATCTTCTTATGTAGGAAGCAATAGGATGATTTAGTAATTTAATGGCTTGAATTGGATTGAATTTGATGCTAACCTACTAATGTAATGTCTTATTAAGTGTTGTGTGGAAGAATTGTAGGTATACAATAAAATACATCACACCCACCTTCCTAAAACATTATATACTGAGATGGGGGGTGCAGATGATACTCTTGAATAGCACCACTTGCATAATGGATCTTTTTTCTTTTCTATCTTGTTTTTTCTTTTTTTCATGATGTGCTTCCTCTGTGATGTGTTTATTGTTTCATGTTTTGTTTAGATTTCTTTAAACGACCCTTTTTGCTCCATTGGTGCAAGGTGATAAAGGAATCATAATGTCATATACATTATTCTATTTGTATCTCTTATTCTATATGTCGTTGCATGTTATGTCATGCCAGTACAATTGTTTGTACATGTGCTTTTTTTTTGTCTACTTGGGATGATGCAAAATGGTACTACCTATTCTTTTTTGTCTTTGTGATGCCAGCCCAAAAAGACTTTTCTTTGTAACTCTTACATTCCTTTCTTCCATTGTGATTGTAGTTCTACTTTCTTTGGGGGATAATGACAATTCATTTTGACATAATTATGATATACATGAGTTATCATATGACCTACTGACCCCAGATTTGATAGACCCATTTCATGCTCTCTTTTGTCATGTGTTCATTTCCCTTGATTTGTCCTTTCTTGGGGGAAAATCAAAGTGGAAACATCTCTTGTGGATGCATGTATGCTTTGTTAAAGAAATTGCTCCTATTAAGGCATTTTCAATAGCTTTAATGTGGGGGCATACACCTCACTCACACTTTGTACACACACACTGATTAGATTCTATTTTCAGTTGATCCTCATATTGATCCCCACTACACACACTTGGTCCCTTGATTGATCATGCACATTTGATCCTTAAACTAACCATACATATTTGGTCCCTTGACTAACCACACATGTTTTGTCCTTTTAATGACTACCCTTCTTTGATCCCTAAGGAAGCATGCCTCTCCTTAGGATTGATCATGTTGGATCCATTATTGGAAGAACTTTCATTTAAGGACTGATCCTTATTGATGGATTGAACTAGCATAACACAACTTGCTAGACTATTCAATTCAATATTTTGCAGCTCTCTCTATTTCTCTCTTGAGTGATGCCTCTCTTATTTTGGTTTCATCTTTGATGAGGACTTAAGTCACTTCGGGGATTGATGTTTCTTTATCTCCTTAACCTTGGTGAGATCGCCTTATGCATTTGATCTACTTTACTGTGAGCATGAGCTTGTCTCATACTCCTTCTAAAGTGGGGGATAAATGTACCATCCTAAAAATTTAGAACCCATTCATTAGATTTATTTTAAAACCTACTAGACCTCATTTTAGTGATTCTTATCTCTGAAGGTATTTATGCTTTATTTCCCACATCTTCTGCTTCCTTTCCCCAAGACTTTTCACACTGCTAAAGTCCCAGATTCACTTTAAATTCAACTCCTCTAGGACAAGGCTGACCCAAGTCAGCCTTGTCCTTGGAGGTTGTCTTTAAGTGGGCTCTGGGCTTATGTAGGGGTGTTTCATTCCCCAATCTTAGTCAGGTCGGCATAGCAATTTTGAATCTCAAAATGAGTATAAAAGGGGGTCTTTTCCTCTCATTTTGACATCACAATACATATGCAAACATGCCTACATGATTTCAAATTCAAGTGCAAACATTCAAGCATTCAAATTGTGAAATTAAGGTGGTGGATTCAAGATTTTGAAGGAAAACCTCCATTGAAGATCTCTAAGTCTCTAAGTCTTCTTCTATTCATGCAAATGAAATATTCTCTCCTTGATGCAAGTTTCTCTCCCATGGTGGCCTAGTGGAGGAATTATCAAGAAAGAAATAAGATCCACTCCTCCTCTCCATTTCATGATTTCAAGCATAAATCCCTTGAAGATCTAGTATTGGCAAGTGTAGATCCATTGAATTTGTGAAGGCGTCCTTGATTCTAAACTCAAGACATACATCTCAAGTATCCTTGTGGATTTGATTGATTTCTACATCCATCTATGAGGGTTTTTATGAAAGGTAAATTTGTCATTTATCTTTTTTTCATTTACTTTCTTATCAAGGTTAATTCCTATATAGGGTCTTGACCAAGGAAAGTTCCTTTCCACAATAATTTTCCCCTTTTTCTTGTGTGTAGGTGCAGATTTACAGGTTTCAAATCTGGGATATCAGAGTTTTGGAACCAGTGAAAAGCTTTCTATAGATTCCAAAAAATTATATGCCTCCAGGACAAGGCCTATGTTTTTTGGCACTATCCTTTAGATATGCAAATTTCAATTATAAAGAACCATTATTAGAGTCTTAGATCTAGAATGGTTTCCAGTTCAGACAATTTTTTGACAGTTTATTCCAAATTTGCAGTTTGTTCTTCCTCTCCTAGCTTTCAAGGTAAGTTCATTATCTTTCTTTTCATCTCACATTTCCTTTTATATCTCATATTTGATATCATATCCTATTAATAATGAGTTCTTCATCATAGTTTTCATTTCCTTTCATAGTTTTGCATATCAATTTATATATCATTCACACTTTAACAATAGAGGAATTCATCTTCAAACTACATTTTCAAGTCTAGATATAGCAATAGCATCCCTCCATCTCATTTGTGTTTTGATAATCTGATTTGGGTTTAGAATTGAAGTATTTGGAGGTATTCCTAATGTAACATAGGATATCAATACATCCACATAACATCTAGATCTTGGGTGAACCTTCCTAGTCTAACCTTCCCTGAGGGCTCACCCAATTTCTTATGTTACAAATATGATCATATATTAGGTCATATTTTGTATGCTATTTTCCCAAAACTAACTCATCCCCAAAAATACCTTTACACATTATCTCAAAAACTACTTCATATAGGTAAGTCTACCAAAACATAATAATGATTTTTGAAAACTTGAATTTACATACATAATCCAATCCATGATCATTCTGTTGGTGCTCAAATCAATAGATTGGATTTCCTATGGACTTGCCAATCCAATGCTGGGAAACCCAAGTGATTTGGCCAACTAAAAATTCACAACCAAGGCAAGGTTGGAACTTCTGCAATTGTGGCTCTGCAAAACCAAGGTTGGTAGGCCTATACCCTGACTTATCCTTCAAGTTACAAGGATTTTTATAGAAGATAAGAAAAACTTCAACCTTCTCTCTCAATTATGGCAAGGCACTTGAAATAAATCTAACTGAAAGAAATATATCATGAACTGTAAACTGAAATACTTTAAGTAATTGAAAGAATTTTTAGTAAATGTGTATGTAATTTGAAATGAATAGATAGATAAGATATCACAAAACTATAAACAATGAACTAAATAAATATAATCCAAATAATGATTAGACCAGTGCCTTATTCTATCACGGGCAATAGAGTCAAAATCATCCCAACCCTATGTACAACCTCAGAGATAGTTTGCAAGAAACATATCACTTCAAAGGTGTTATGATGAGAATGTATGCTAAGACAAATCCATAGCTATCTCAATTGAGTTTAGCTCCTCAAATGACAGACTGATTGATTGTGGCCAAAATCAATTGAATTTAACCATGCAAGATGAAAAGACCAATTGATAATGAAAGTTGTAAATTTAATCAATTAAGCATGTAACATCAAAATATCACTTTGAATAAAATCTAAAGATTTTATCCAAGGGACTAACCAAAAATGAAGTTGATTCAATTCCCACAAATGAAAGAAAAAACACTTATCTTTATTGATTTTGAAAAAAATAGTACATCCAGGTCCATGTTACAGTTGTTGATCCAAAACTATCCAAATATGTGAAATTATATTATATTGTATTTTCCCGTATCTTAACATTTTACATTATATATATATATATATATATATGAGTGGCTTTCACACCTCTTTAGGGTGAAAAGACACAACCCTTATTACAAATTATTTTGAAAAAAACAATAAACTAACTAAAAAATAACTACCTAACTTTCGGATTTGGATTTGGTCAAAAATCTAAAACACCTTGTGAAAAGCTAATATTTCTTCTGGAGATAGGA
>MU224686.1:1313999-1333767 GCA_018584345.1 Thuja plicata | reverse complement strand
TGATTTTTTTCATTTTTTAGCCATAGCTTCCTTGCTTTCTTTCTGTTTCCTCTCAAAGTTCCCCAGAACCCCCCAAATACCATTCCGCATATTTCCTTCCTTGAAGACCCTACCCCAAATTCCACATATTGAATCCCTAAATCCCTTATTTATCTAATTTTAGGGTTTGCCCTAACTTTTTCGCTTCTCAGCCAATCGCCACCAAATCGGGCCACAAGGTTCATTTCCTAATTCCGCTCCTTTGTGCCTCTTGGACCGCTCGTCCCATTCTACCTCCCCACCCTTGAAACCCTCATTTTTATTTTTCCTTTTTCATCGTAAAGTGTCCAACCACTCGTTAAACTCCCCTTAACCATTTGCGTTTTGCCCAAATCCAAGTTTGCCCTAACTAAAAAAGTTTTTGTTTCAATTGTTCTATCCATTTCAAAAAATAAATAAAAAAATCCTACTATATGGTTGTCACCCGTACAAGAGAAAAAATCATGGAGGAACTTGCATCCCTCAAGACCAAACTTCAAGATCTGGATGACAAAGTTCTCGGTCTCACTCTTCAGCATTCAACCATGAACCGAAACCATTCTGGAGAAGCTGGGTTCTCTTCTGGCAATTTTCATGGACTGAAGCTTGATTCTCCTTGCTTCGATGGTGTTGATCCGACTGGATGGATTTATCAGGCAGAGCAGTATTTCAGCTTGCATAATACTCTGGATATCAACAAAGTCCCGCTTGCATCTTTTCATTTGGAACATGAAGCTCTTCAATGGTTACGTTGGTACATCAAGGCTAATGAAGACCCAACATGGACAAAATTGTGCACACTCCTTTTGCAGCGCTTTGGCCCTAGTGCTTTTGATGACTTCACAGGAGCACTCACTAAAATTTGCCAAACAGGCACAGTAAGAGAATACCAGACATATTTTGAAAAATTAGCAAATCACACAGAGGGATTGTCTAATGAATTCTTCCGCGGTTGTTTTGTCAGTGGTTTGAAGGATGCACTTCAATCTGAAGTAAAAATGTTCTGATCCACTACAATGATGGAAGCCCTTGGGTTGGCTAAGTTAGCAGAGGACAAGATTAGTGCTCTACAATGTTCCATATCCAATTTTGTTCCATTCTGAAATATGGGTTCTTCACACCCTCAAGTCACGCCAGCTCCCAGAACTACTCCTATCAAGCACTTGTCTGAAACAGAGACGCGGGCTCGGCGAGTAAAAGGGCTTTGTTATAATTATGATGAGAAATGGTCCCGGGGCCATAGATGTGTTCATCAAAAGCTCTATCTCTTGGATGTGGATTCTCCACCAAAACTGGAAGAGTATGTAGATGCTCACGAAATAGTAGATGATGAGATTGAGCCTCAACAACCGCTTGTTGAACCTCCTTTTCCAGAAGTCAAACCAGAGATATCGGTCCATGCTTTGGCAGGAGTCACTACCCCACAAACCATGCGGGTCTAGGGTTTCTTCAAGAAGATCCCTCTTACTATACTCATTGATTCTGGTAGCACTCATAACTTCATTGACCCCCGAATAGCCAAACAGGCTGATTGCTTTGTCTATCCCTGCTCTAGCTTTGAAGTCATGATTGCCAATGGGGGCACTTTACCTTGCAAAGGGAAATGTCACATTGTGCATCTCTCTATTGGAGATTATAACTTGCGCTCTAACATGTTTTTCTTGCCCTTAGGTGGATGTGATGTGGTTTTGGGCGCCCAATGGTTACACACTCTTGGCCCCATTCTATGGGATTTTGTTGAAATTTGGATGCGGTTTTCAACCAATGGGAAAAAACACATTTTGAAAGGCTTAAAGTCGGGGTCTCTCAGCATCATTAGTTCACATCATATGGAAAAGCTTCTTAAAAAGAATTCACATGGTGTCATCGCTCAGCTCCATTCTATTCAAATGCAGTCATCAGTGGTCTCTAGTACTCCTGCAGATCTATAACAAATTTTGGATAAGTATTCAGGTGTATTTGTTGAACCTGTGGGATTGCCCCCTTCTCGCCCAGAGGACCACTATATTCAGCTCCTTCCTAGTAGCATTTTTCCCAACATCTGGCCCTATCGCTACCCATTTCATCAGAAGACCGAAATCGAGATGCTCATTCATGACTTACTGAAGCAAGGTATTATTCGCCCTAGTACTAGTTCCTTTTCTTCTCTAGTTCTTCTTGTCCGCAAAAAAGATGAGTCCTGGCGACTCTGCATTGATTTTTGAGCACTTAATCATCTCACCATAAAGGATAAGTTTCCCATTCTGGTTGTTGATGAGCTTCATGGCGCTCATTCTCCAAGGTTGATCTTCATTTTGGGTATCATCAAATTAGGGTTAATGAGGAGGATATCCCTAAAATAGCCTTTCACACACATGATGGTCACTATGAATTTTTATTCATGCCCTTTGGCCTCACTAATTCTCCTTCAACATTTCAGGCAGTAATGAATAAAATATTTCGGCAATACCTCCGGAAATTCATTCTGGTCTTCTTCGATGATATCCTCATCTATAGCAAAACCTAGGCTGAGCATCTCCATCATCTGGAGCTCGTAATGCAACTTCTCTCGGATCATCAACTCTATGTGAAACAGTCTAAATGTGTGTTTGGCCAGGAGGAAGTGGAGTATCTTGGGCATATTGTTGCACACCATGGGGTTCGGGTGGATCCTACAAAAATAGATGCCATGAAAAATTGGCTGCATCCTCACACTCTCAAGAGCCTTTGTGGTTTTTTGGGGCCGACTGGCTATTACCTCAAGTTTGTCAAGAATTACAGGAAGATTGTAGCACCATTGATAACTATGTTAGAAAAGGTTGCTTTTACTTGGACCCAGGTTGCTGAGAATGCGTTTGAACAACTGAAACAAGATATGTGCAGTACACCTGTTCTCGCTATGCCAGATTTTTCGAAGCCCTTCACTATTGAGAGTGACCATCCTATTGCATTCACTAGAAAAGCCCTTTCTGGTAAGAATCTAGCCTTATCTACATATGAAAAAGAAATGATGGCTATTTTGCATGCTGTACAGAAGTGGCGGCCATACCTCCTAGGGAGTCATTTTTGCATCAAGACCAATCACCAAAGTCTGAAATACTTCCTGGAACAACGAGTATCCTCCCTTGCACAACAAAAATGGGTCAGCAAACTCATGGGGTATGATTATGAGATCACCTACAAGAAGGGTAAGGACAATATTGTGGTAGATGCTCTTTCTCGCACATTTGATGATCAAGCTTCCCTTTCAGCTATTTCTATGTCAATTCCCAATTGGTTAGAATCTTTTCAATAGGGCTATGTTAGTGACTCTTCTTTATCTCAAATCATTCACCAGTTGGCCAATAATCCTTCTGCTATACCGCATTACTCTTGGGATGGTGCTTCTCTCCAATACAAGGGTCATCTAGTGCTTCCTCAGAATCCAGATCTGTAATAGTCTGTCTTTTACGAACTCCATGCCTCTCCTTTGGTAGGGCACTCTAGGTTCCTCAAAACTTATGAGCGAGCAAGGTGAAACTTCTTTTGGAATGGAATGAAACAGTTGATTCAACAAATGGTGGCTGAATGTGATACCTTCCAACGTCACAAGGGTGAAATGACCCTCCTTCTTGGATTGATGGAACCCTTGCCCATCCCTACACGAATTTGGACTAATATTTCTATGGATTTCATTAAAGGGCTTCCTAAATCAAGCGGCAAGACAGTGATCTTGGTTGTGGTTGATCATCTCTCCAAATATAGTCATTTTTGTGCCCTTAGCCACCCCTATATTGCCTCCTCAGTTGCACAAATCTTCATGGACCAGATCTTCTGTCTTCATGGCCTCCCTTCTTCCATTGTCTCAGATCGCGATGCAACTTTTACTAGTCATTTTTGGACTGAATTTTTTTAGCAAACTAGCACCAAACTGAAGATGAGTTTGGGTTATCACCCACAAACTGATGGTCAAACTGAAATTGTCAACAAATGCTTGGAAACTTATCTTTGTTTCTTCACTTCCGAACAACAACATCAGTGGGCCAAGTGGCTTCCTCTTGCTGAATGGTGGTACAATACCTCTTACCACACTGCATCTAAAATGACTCCATATGAAGCAATCTATGGTCAGACACCTCCAGTGCTCCTTCCCTACACTCCTAGTAGCTCACCAGTCCAGGCAGTTGACATAGTTCTCCGCACCAGGGATCAGATTCTTCGCACCTTACAGGATAATCTTCACATGGCCTGAAATCGGATGAAACAACAGGTAGATCAACACCGTTCTAAGTGCTTGTTTCAAGTTGGAGATATGGTTTTTCTTCATCTACAGCCATACAAGCAATCCTCCCTAAAGGTTAAAGGGCGTTATAATCTGGCCCCAAAATTTTATAGGCCATATAAGGTTCTGCAGAAGATTGGTTTAGTTGCTTATAAACTGGAACTTCCTCCTTCTTCCCGCATTCATCCAGTATTTCACGTTTCTTGTCTCAAGAAATTTCTTGTCACCAATGTCAGAGCACAAACTTCTCTACCTGAAATGGATAAGGAAGGATCCATTATCTTGGATCTTGAGGCAATCCTGGACCGGCGCACTCGTTAGCTTTGCTCTTGCCCCATCTCTGAGGTATTGATTCAGTGGCATGGAATGCAACCAGAGGATGCTACATGGGAACCCCTTCTTTAGAAACTATCAGACCAGTATATGATATTTTAGTGAGCTTTTAATTAGCATGTTCCAATGAGGGGCCACTTTTCCTATGTGATAGGAAAATAGGATGCATTGTATTTTCCCCCTTTTTAAATTCATTTTAGTTAGGTTATCATGTTTTCTATTTTAAGGATCAATCTTAAACTTTAAATTCATCCACTTCTTATCTTCAATCAAATTTATACTTTCATTTTAGTGATTTGGGTTAGATGTATAATTGTAAAATGAGGTGTGGCTATTTAAAATTCAAAATTTGGGTTAAGTTTATTCTTCATGTTTGATCTTTGTGTTGAGTAGTCCATGAAATATTTCAGTTATGACACTTGGAGTTCTACTAAGAAAGGTAACCCTTGTTATTTTAACATAACTTGTAAGAAAACTTACAGCCACATTATGATAATTCCCACATAACCCATAATAGATCTTATGCAAATAAACACTTAGAATCCACTTGCAAGAGAATAGGCAACATATCTACAAAAATGTGACATGAGATATATCATGGGAAAACCCTCATGAGGGGAAAAAAACGCAGCCTCTAAAAGCATCCAGCATCCATGTATTATTCAACAAATCACCGTTACAATACAACCATGAAAGTCTTCAAAGCTCTAGTCACAACCAAGCACTCCATGTGAACAAACATGAATCCACACATCTCATGCCATGCTTCCAACCTTCACAAGTGTTGCCTTAGCTAACATGTCTAACCTCAACAACTACCCTTGTGGTTGCTTTTATAGAAACAAGCTCCCACAAAACCACAAAGTGGTATTACATAAAATCATGTGATACCAAACCCCTTGACCCCACATCCAATATTAGGTGCATTATAATTTGTTTCCCCAATATTAAATAATTACATCAAATAATATCACAATGTGTCAATAGAACTCATCAAGAATATTCTATGGGAATCCCTACATGTTGCACGTCCATCTAGGTGCAACATTTACATAATAAAATAAAATATTACAATAGTAAACATTATTATGCAATGTGTACAACACATTTTCCCATCATAATCTTGCACCTAGAAAAGAAATTGACAAAACATTCAAGATATATTCACTAGAATTGAATTTAAAGCATCTAATTACTATATTTTTACTTGCTTCATTATCTAGGGTATTTAATAGCCGATAGGATATATAGAGTGAGCTTTCACTCAATACCTATCCGACACTAAAAATTAGTTTTTTTTTGACGTTGGAAATTGATTGCGGGTGAATGGTTTTTCTGACATTGTTTAATGTAAAAATATCATCGCATATAGAGTATATGAACTATGATACAACTGTGGAAGCCTTTACAGGGTGAATATTTGATATTATCTTTCATATCATAATAGTTGTATAACATTCATACTGTATATATTAAAGATCTATTTGAAACAAATTTTCTTTCAGCTATCATAAATTCATTTTTAATGCAGCATGTGCAGTTGGCAAAGCATTAATCCATAAGCAACCATAGCCTCTCACAATTAATTGAGGCATCTCCCAAAAAGATTTTGAATATAAAAAAATGGTACGTGCACACCACCCATGAACCTGAGCCTGAGCCTGAATTTGACTACTACAATGGTGGTATATCTTCTCTCAAGCTAGCCATGTAGTAGCTTTTTCATCTTCTTCCTTTTTGAGTTCTTCTTCTCCACCCACACAAAAATAATTTGGGGCTCATGGTTCATCAAAACAACATTTTGAAGTGTACGTTGAGGAATGTTTTGGCTTCTAGAGATGTTAATCATTTGGAAACTGAGAATGTGAGTAGCAGTCCTATAAAGAAAACCCAACACAAAATTGTTTCGATCACTCTTATAGTGTGCAATATTACAATTAGAGTGGATGATGTGTGCAAGGATTTTGAAAATGGTGAAAATTCCCTTGATAAGAAACCCCCTTCCCCCCATAAAAGTAAAAAACAACCACCAAAGCTTGATACTCCCTAGTCCACTAGTCTAGAAGTACTAACATTGAACAAGGAGAAACCTCCCAAGTAAATCACCATGGAGGGTTCTCATTATTCTGTTGTCTATGAAAAGGGTAGGACATTATACATGGAGGGCACCCACAAGGCCATGGTCAATCTTCAGGGCAATTTGAAATAGGTTAGGCATAGATAAAGGCATAGATAAAGCCATGTGTTTCATCCTTGTAATTACTAAATATATCATAGGTTTTGCCAAGTGTATTAATCTTAGCCTCAATTTTATCACATTGTCCTCTAAAATTTTCAATCGTAGTAAGTCATTGATGACAGTACTCGTAGACCTTGGTTATTTTTTCTAGGTAGATTATGGTCTTATCAATAAAAAGAGACAATTTATGCTTACCACTATCGCACTTCTTCCCAATTTTCCTTTCCACAATCTAGTAATCAACACTGAACTGTAACAAATTTTTATTAACTTATGCAACCAAATCACCACGTAGCAAACCAGATATGCAAGATACCACAATCCTTTTGATAATCAAATGATCAATAAGCCTTTTCAACACAAAGGTTCTATCAGCTGGAGAACATTCAACCCACAAACCACCAACTCTATCAAACTCTTCATTATCTAGCATTGACTTGACAGTGTTAGGATCAACATTTTATGATCCTATCGGTGAACCTTCTTCTTCAACTACCAAGTCCTTTGACTCCTCTTCTCCTCCTATTTCTTTCGTTATCTTGGTACCACTCTCTTCTCTTCCAGCATCTTCCTCTTCACTCTTAGATATCAAAACTGTAATAACTTAATTTCCTTTCATGTGTGTCTTCATCCTCTTAGGTTCATAAGGTGAACCATCGTTGACTACTTCTAATCTCTTTTGTTCCAAGGAGGAACCTCTGTCATACTATCTTATCAGTATAGCACCATCAACCACCAGATCCGAACTAAGTTTCTCTTGAAGGGATAATAAGTATGCCTTGCAGACATCAATTTTATTTTTCATCCCTTCCAGGTACCTATAAATCTATCTACCGACTGGAATGTCGGTTCTCCATACAACATTCTCCTTGGCAAGCAAAGAGCTCATGAAGTAAAACACCAGGCACATAGCCGACAACCCTGGTGCAGGAGCACCCTGAATGAACCAAGTCTTCCTATGGAACTTAGGGTTTATTAAGTTCCTAAGAGGCCTATAGTTATGTTAGAACACCAGGTTAATCATTGGACCACTTTGTAAGACCATAGTTCCAAGATTGGCACCATATGAGCCCTTGGTCAACTATTGGTCATTAATGGTCCAAAACCATAGGAATAGGTTTTTTTTAATTTTTTCATGTTTGGATCCACTAGGGATCACAAAAATAAGATTGAGACCAAGTTTGGTCATCAAATTGGCAAAATTGCAAAATATGCAAAAGTTGCTCAAAAGTTGTCAAGCAACTTTTGAGCAAACTTGACAAGTTTTTGTAAAACAACGCCCAAATGACTAAATTAGTTCAAATATGTTATGTAACCATTGGGAGTGCCTACAAAATCCCTTTTAGGCAGATGGTAGGCTAATGATGTAATTTGGCATTTTGAAATCAATAAAATATAACCATTTCTCTGCAAAACCTGAGGACAGTCGATCTGTACAGATTGGTACAGAAAGAAGGACATGAAAATATGACACCAATATTTTTTATTGTGAAAATTCTTCCATTCTCATTTGGTTTCATGTGTTGATCAATCATAGTTTAAAAGTTATTGAATTTGCAATCCCATTGCCTGGTTTGTAGGCCCTAAATCAGGGTTTCCTAAAGAATTGAGTGTATTTCCTTTTTCCACCATAGGAATTCAATGAACCTTGGTGGAAATCATGTTTGTATTGTTTTATTTAATAATTTTTAGGATAGTTTCACCAAAATGCAGGGAGATGGAGTTACTATGATGCCCTAGGTGTATATCACTATGTATGCACCAATCCTGAATTAGGACATCAATCATAACTCATGTTTGGGGATTCATTAGAGGCCCTAAATCGGTGGAGGATACCCTTGTACACACTCTCACATGATCCAATCATTATTTTAGGAATTGGATGCATTCTAAAGGCACTTGTAGTGCAAGTGGAGGCCTAATTAGCCCTAATTACAGAAGCAATTTGGTGTGTCTTCCTGTCTCTCTTTTACTTTCATGTTTGGGGGTTTAAGCCCAAATTATTAGGCCATAAAGGGTGTCTAAATCCCTAATTAGTTAAGGGGGTTATGTGGAAGAATCTCATTTAAGATCAATTTCCCTTCAGGAAAAGGCTACAAGCCTAGTCTTGGATTTGTGAAGCAACTATGTCATATGGGTTTCAAATGAGTGAAAGAACCATTGGAAATATTTTTTAGGGACCTTTAAATAGACCACACCTATGAGCATAGGTCACCCCTGGTCCCATAAGTCACTTTTGGGGTATTGTTGAGAGTTTGAGTCAAGTGCTTGTGAAGCCACTCTTGGTAGTTGGTGTTGTAGGATTGGTGAAACCTAGTGATTAGGTTTCCCTTGGGGTTTTGGGGTTGTGATAACCTTAACCAAGCCCTTTCCCACACTTGTGATAAGTGTGAAGCACTTTGGCCTTAAAGAGTTGGGTTTTGAAGGGCACATTGCCCTATTTGAGTCATTTGGAGGCTTCCTACTGCCCACTTTGCATCAAACCCAAAACTAAAACTATAGTTATCCTTTACTAACATTTTCATATTCAACAAGAAATTATCCAATGACATTTTACACAAATCCATTTTAGCATCCTCATGCAACATATTACATGTCATATATACAGCTACAGCTGAAGTAGAACCGTCACAATTATGTAATTGAATTTGGTAATACATATTGTGCGAGACATACCTCACAATAGGATCTTAAATATCGTGAATTGTAAATATGAATTGATCCCTTCTGATCACTGTTAGGGCCTCCACCTCATCATAACTGACAGATTTCTTCGCAAGTACTTTTCCAACGCTACGCAGACCAATGATCACTTTAATTACTTCCTTCATTATGATGCATGGTTTGTCTAATATTAATGTTTTACCTTGAAACTTCTTCAGCATGAACATGGTAAATTCCTTGTCGTCACACTATGGTAATCCCCCCAAATTTTGAGCCCTAGCTCTCTCACTTTCTGCATTTCGTCCTCTGGCAATCCGAACTCCAATTATTTTATTTTCTCTTGATTAAATTCCTCCAATTCAATCCCTTTCTTCACCTTTCTTTTTATATTAACATGAGAAGCTAATTTTGGTGCCATGATTCTTCTTAATTTGTTTTCGTTCGAGTGCTTTATAATTTTCGAAATGAAATTCTTCGTGCTATAGTATCAAGTGATTCAAAAATTTTACCTTTTAAAGACCTACGAATGTCCATGATTATGAATCCTTCTCAAATTGATTATTGATGATGTAACCAGTGTACTTTTATTATTAATCATTCATAAGTATCTTGCACTCATTAATGCTTTACCCTTTTTTTGGTAACATCGTAATTGCAAGCAATACAACTCTAGAATATGAGACGTGTAAGATTTAAGTTGTTCATGACTCCCCCTGAGCCACAACTTTTAACTCAGTTGTTGGTAGGACTAGTATCATGATCCGGTACTACTGAACTATCCGTGCCATCATATTTCTTGAACTCCATTCCATGTTCTACTTCTAAGATCCACTAGATTCTAGAATATGAATTTCACATCTAGTACTTTTTGGTACACTGTCAGACTTGCATGATTTAGCATAGTGACCTATCTGACTACACTTGAAACAACTCAAATTTATTTTCCCAGATATTATTGATTTAGCTTTGTATTGGTTATCCTTTTGATCAAAATTATGACACACATAACAATTTCCTTGAAATATATTAAGCATTGCATTCTTTTGTTCTTGATTTGATCCTTGATTCTTACACTAATTTTCTTTATGACCAATTTTGAGATAGTTGAAGTATTGAATCTTTTGCACCTTTCTCATTCTATAATCTATTGCCTTGTGACCAAATTTTTTGCAAATATAACAACAATTGTTGAAAGATAAATACCTTTGAGAATTTAGTTGTCTTATTGATAGCCTTCTTGCAGGTGTGTTTTTATTTCTGATCTTATTTTTTGCCTCAACCTTTGCATCTTCCTTAATCGTCTCTTCTTTTCTGTTGTCATTCTGATTTGATCACTCACCGATAAACTCTACTCTTTCTTTGTATTTGTGATATTTCGATATGTTTGTTAATTGATCCAAGATAATGTTGCTTTCACATGCCTTAGTTTTTGTCTTTAGCTTCTTCAATTCCAACTCTAGTTTCTAATTTTTCTCTGAACTCTTTTTGATCAGTTCCTTGAATTTTTCTTCTATCACCTTCTATTCTTCCAATGTTGTTTCTAGTTCTAATCTTTTGATCCAAGCATTCTTTGTCTTGTACCTTGATCCATCTTTGATGAGATCTTCTTTTCGAGCCTTTCCATCATGTATCTTTATGTTTGATTCTGGACACACATCTACACTAATGTCTCTTGTTTTTCTTAGATATGTTAGTTCTTTTTCCAGCTCAACAATTTTTTCATTTAATTCTTTCAACTCTTGACTAACTTCCTTATGCGTTGCTTTAAACTTCTTAATCTGATCTCTTAACTTTTCAATACAAGCATTTGCTTATTTCAAGTTTTCTTACAACTCCTCATTTTCTGATTTAGTATCTTCAATATCACTCATCATGATTTTCCAATCTTCTTCAGTGAAATATTATCCTACCATCTGTTCAAACTTCCAAGATCTCCCTCAAGCGGTTAAGCTCTATCTACAAGGGACCAAGCTCTGATACCAATTGTTGAACAAGTCGAATAACTGAGGGGGGGGGGGGGGGGACTCAGTTATTCNGGGGGGGGGGGGGGGGGGTGACTCAGTTATTCCCACACCTTATAATTTTTTTATTATGTCGATCAACTCATAAACATCAATATTAACAACTTCAAAATTTTTGGTTAAGCACATCAATCATCCACATAAAATGTAAGCATTAAGAACACATAAACATTGACACAGAGAACACCAAGATTTTTATGTGGAAACCCAAGATGTGAAAAACTACGGAGAAGCTAAGTCTCATAAAATGTAAAACACCTATTAAGGTGGCACCGATATGGTGATTTTTACAATGGGTCACTGCCAATACTGCTCACTATATGTACAATAAGACTTGCTGCTAGAATATTGAGGTTCATCACTAATACACAAGCTCACTGCCGATACACAGGCTCACTATCGATACACAAAAGGCTTACTTCTAGAAGATATGAGAAGAGATAGAATACACCACTAAGATCAACTGATTTCTATGCGTGAACATCAATCTCCTTCACATAGATTCATAGTCACTTTGCATACAACCCGCACCAACCACCAACTTACACTGATCACACAATACTTTCCACACCCGAATATAAAGGATTTATTCTTTATATATATTAGTATCAAATCTTACATATGTTGCCTTCACACCAAACGTGTGACAACCCCAATATTATAATTACATTTAATTCATAACACCGGTCCTAAATCTAGGAGATACATAAGACTAATTACATGCTACTATACTACCCACATATATGTTGGGCTTAAGGTATTATAATTTATTTTATTGAAGCCATATGAATGCCGCAACCAAGACCAAAAGATGAATACATAAGATAATAAAAAAGATATCCATAGTATGTTGTGGCCAAAATACAAAAATCATCTGATGAACTTGCATAACTGTCTAGATAGCTATAAAAACTCTATAGTTAATACAAGCACCAAAAGTCGATAGACTAGTTCATATAAAACAAAACATCAAAATAATGTCAACGAACAAGAACAAATAGATCATGAGCAGGACAATGTGCATTTCCAATGGATACCAAGAACACCAAAAATGTTCACACTGAACATGTCTTGTATATAGCCGAAACTCCTATTGCATAACCAATAATCAACAAGTGCATAACAAAACTACCAAGAACCAACCGATACCACCCAAGTGTTAGTATGGAGGTTTTGACATCAATGAAAACCAATTCCAACACTTTCTTACATATTCTAATAGTTTTTTTTACATATTATGCCTAGATTTCAAGTAAAAGCTACAATGCAAAGGTGTTCGCACAAAATTTTGTACTTTTTGTCAAGTTGTCCACTAATAAATAAAGAGCTAAAAATTTATTGATATCTCATCCTTATGCACGGTCCAAATATTTAAAATTTTCAATGTCAATTGTTCGCTAGCTAGCACTACTCTACAAAAAGTAGAACTGCTACTAACAACTTGAAGTTCTCAATTAAGCTGACCTGTAAATCTTGTGTTTTATAGTCAAAACACACAATGTATAAAACTTTTATATGATTTCTATATGCGCATGTTCTAAAAAAAAAGTCTACATAATTAGGGAAATGACTTTTAGTATTTACCTCTTCCTTGATTTTAATCAAACCTTGGATTGAATGTAAACATGTAATGCTTGAAAGTATTGAATAAGTTACTTAACAAGTTATGAAAATGAGTAAATTAAATTATAAGATAGTGAAATAATCAATCCCAGGTTGTATCTTTCAATCACTTAAGAAAGAGTTTTTCAAGAAGAGCATCTTCGAATATGAAATCATAGCATACCATAGTAAAGGGTGATACATGACTATTAGGGTCTCTTTTCTAATTGTTCTTGTCAAAATGAGGTGTATGAATGCTGGTAATATTTGAGTGTTTAGGATAGTATATGATAATGTACTACAAGTGTAATATGTTGAAAGATTAGGCAAAGATTAACTTTGTTTCAAACTAGCTAATTGTTGTTGTAAGGATGTGAAATTTTGCAAAAGTTAGTTTATGACAAGATCAGTAGACAAATTGGTAGAATACGATGGACTAAAGATACTTACAGGGTAATTTGTGTTTTGGTAAGTGAATGGTGGAGTTTAATGACTAACTATGTGTTGCGAAACTAGTGGATGGGTATTTTGAGAAGTAAATGGTAGGGAAGGAGAGGGGAGGGCGGGACAAAATTATATTGACTTATAGGATTCTCACAACTAAACTTAGAGCTAGTAACAAGACTATTACCTAAAGTTGTGATAAAAACAGAAGTGAAAGTAGGAATAGGGGATTTCAATATAGGTCTGTCACTTGTGTCCCTATTTGGTTTTGAGGAGACACATTGTTAATAATTTTTATGCAACTAGATAATGACATAATGCTTGTATCCACTTTGTGAGCTACGTTATGTATAATTTCCACACCATACAAATCATTTAACAACAATCAACTTATATTTAGTTATAAGAGTACAATCCTCCTCAACCAAGGGTTTTGATCTTAAGAAATTCTTAAACCTAGCCAACTTGTTGTTTAGCTTTCAAATTTGAGCTTGATGAATCTATAATGGAGACTAGTCTATATTTATGGAATCATGAATTGATTGTGGCTCAAAAATTATCTTCAAAATAGGATTGGTGTTAAAGGAAACTTCCATTCCTATATTTTATGTACTAAAAGTGTTAACGAATTCAAGCTCAACACTAAAGCTATCCAAAGCACAAGATGTCATTATTTATTAACTTCTTCTAAAAGTGTTTTAGGATTTGGAGTATTGGGTCATAAAACTCATAAGCAAGTTTAAGTTCTACAATACATGTATGCTCCTAAAAGGCAAGATAATAGAAGAAAGTGACGGGAAGATGGATATGTTGATGATATGTCAAGAGAAAGTGTTTTAGATCTTTATTTTCAAAAATAAACACAATGCTTTTACACATGCTAAAAAAGATACTCAATGAAAGAATTTAATTAATTAACTACAACAACATGTAGAAGGAAAACAAAAATCAACTGCAAACTAAGTGGGGCTCACCAAAAATGAATTAGAGAAAATGTTATCGTAGGCTAACATGTCCACCAACCTAGAATCAAGTTAATTTTCACATGCATTTCATTCTATAAAGAAATCTTAATTATTTAACTATAGTCCTCAAGGGAGATTCAAAGAATACTAGATCGACATCAAATTTTTTTAATGTGTGGTTCTGTGTGGTTGATTGAATGCGTGTAATCACATAAGCTAAAGAAGGAAATTAAGAAAAAAATTAATAGAATGATTAAAACTCAACACATTAATATAAAGGGTTGTCTATTTATTAATATTCTCTTAATGCTATTATTTGTAGATTTTTATTGAACTAACCTATAACGCGTTGGTTGATTATTAAACTTTACGTAATCTCTTCCCCTCTTCCTAAAAGTACATTGTATTCATTCTTTAAATTCTTCATATAATTATTATGCTCTTATTTCTCTTAACTAGAACTATAAAGGGCTTTACATATGCACATATGCATTTCAAAATGATTCATCTACACCTTCAATATAGGTTTATGCATCTTTTAAATATAAGTTGTTGTATCTTAACAATGTATGCTATTCCAAGGTTGTTTATGTACATATACTTTTCAAAATGACTCATCTATACCTTCAATATAAGTTTATGCACATTTAAAATATAAGTTGTTGTATCTCAAAAATGTATGTTATTCTAATATTGTCTATGTACATTTAGAGCTCTACCAAATTTGAAGTAACAACTTCTAATAACTCATTAACTATAACTTCTTCTTGCACATAAATAAGTACATAGATTATAACAAAAACATTATTCCGTACTTAGATTTTTTTCACTTTTACAAAATTTAAATCATATTATTTCAAAGTAATTGTTTTCAATTTTATATCATTGAAAGCTAAAAATAAATCTATTGCAAAGAATAGTACTATTTTTTTATATCGGTAATGTGTAATTTTATTGATATTTGTAAAAAGAGAGGTTACATCGTTGCCCAACATTGCTACAAAATGATAAAATTTCAAATTCGAAACCAAAAGACGCTGCATACATTAAAAATTCCCCTAACATACTATTGGAGACCAAAAATGGCTACGACTATACAATGAAAAAATGCAAAAAACTGACCCAGACACTTAACCAAACTAGGCCTTGACCTCCTCCTTGGAAAATTTTTGGAAGCCTCCACCACCATCCACCATGTCTGCACCCTGCTCACAGCCCATGCCACCTTCACCAGTTTTATCACCCGACTCTTGAGCTCTGCGCTTCGCCTTGGGCGCCTTCCCACCAAGTTTTGTTGGGATTTGCCTCCACACCTGGGGTCTTCCGTCTTCACCCACCACTGCGGTGGACTTAATTAGGGTGCACTTGTGTATTCTTCTCCCAAGCTCGTCTCCTTCTTGTGCCTCCAATTTCCTCTTTGCCAACACCTCCTTCAGATCCTTCCACCCAGCGTGTGCTCATGCGAGGTGGGTATCCTTGGGGTTGGCCGATGACCAGACAACTATTTGTTGAAGCTCACGCCACCCATGACCTATCATACGGATAGGGTCATTTCCTTTGTGCAGGCTGACACCCACCTCAGTCTTTTGCAACACCTCTTCAATGCCATCAATCCATTTGATGGCCATACATTGTTTGACCACCGCCCGCACATCATCTTTGGATTTCACCACCATTAGGCCCAATGCCATGAACAATGAGGACACATCAAGATTGGTGCGGGGTTTCCACCAAGTTTGCAAATAGTACTCCCCAAAAATTTCACCAAGTGCAGACTAGAAGTCGTCCTCGTCCCTAGTGAAAATATTTGCAAGCCTTTTCACCGTGATTGGTCCCACAAAGGTAGGAATTTGTCCATCCGTCCGCAAAGAGAAATTAGCCTCCATCCTGCTATGCTCTGCGGGCTTTCTTTCGGTGCTCTGTATTCTTTCAGCCTCGACTCCAGATTAAAAGGGTTGTCGAAGCCTCTCGAACATGGCATTCAAATGCCATCATTCAAAATTAACTCCCTCTGGCAGCTCATTACTGTGCCTTGTCCTTCCGCATCCTTCACTTACCATGAAATCCACTGATTTCGAGATTGCATCATCACCTCCCAGCTCATGAGCAAAAGGGTGCCACCTCACTTCTCTCACCTTCATCATAGCTGAATCATCACGTGCCAGCCAACATTGAGACCTTTCTCAATGTTATGTGAGCTTCAAATCTAGTGTATAGTCTATGGTCTCCAAAAAAATTAAAAAACTTCCTCAGGGGTTGGTTCTCAAGTCTTTGAACACTTCAAAGTTGTCCTCTAGGGACCCGTCAGCACCCACATTTGATAATTTATCTGCCAAATCATTTACAACTCTCTCCACATGTGTAATTTAATAATCTTCAAACCCAACCATCAGCACCCGAATCCTCTTAAAATGTTTGTTCAGGTACCATGTATCCATCTGACCCTTTGCAATCCCATTCACAACAAGAAGCAAATCCCCTTCCAGATGGACTCGTCTTAGTCCTAATTTTTTTGCCATTAGGGTGGCCTCTACAACTGCAGAGCATTCTGCCTCATTATTGGTCCCATCTTTCAGACGTTTGGCCCCAAGTGCCAGAATGTCACCTTTCTCATCCCAGGCAATGAAAACAATTCCTAAGACACCTGGATTGCCCCGGGAGGCACCGTTGATTTTGACCCATCCGGGAGATGGGTGTTGCCAAGCTCTCGGTTTGTCCCTCTACTTTCCCGCCAAAGGTTGAACCCTTCCAATCCCATTAACGTATCACAAAGAATATTACTATTATTTATGAAAACATTATTAATTATACATGAACAAATTAACCTTGGCCAATCAAATTTTGAAAGAATAATTATACTTAGATATTCCACAAATTTTGTTCTTTTACTTTACCATTTATGAATGATACATATCATTATCACTGAATCTAAATATAGAATATAAATTTATAAAGTTACATCTTCTTTTTACTATTCTCTACTAAAATACTCTTTTAAAATATTCATTTCAATCCCTTTTTAATTATAAATATAAATCCTTTTCTATTTATTAAAGCTCTCTTAATATGTTGTATATTTTATTGAACTAAAGTATAAAATATTCATTGATTATTAAACTAAACTATAAAATGTTCATCTATACATTCAATATAAGTTTATGTATCTTTAAAATATAAGTTATTGTATCTCAAAAATGTATGTCGTTCCAAGGTTTTCTATGTACATTTACAACTCTACCAAATTCAAAGTAAAAAATTCTAATAACTCATTAACAATAACTTCCAACCACAAATAAATAACTACATAGATAATGAAACAAAACATTACACCATACTTAGATTATTTCACTTTTACAAAATAAAAAATTTTCAATTACTCAAGTACAAACTTTGACCTCTGTATAGAACTTAAGTTCTACTAAATTAAATAACTTATTACTAATAACTTCTCACTCTTATATACCACGATTGGCGAATATCCATAATATAACTACCCATGTCTATTTAAATTTATTCATTTTCAAACAACATATTTAAAACATAATATCCTATTACCTTTTCTTTTTCAAAATCAATAATTTCAAAACAACATATTTAAAACATAATATCCTATTATCATATAATAAACAACATATTTAAAACATAATATCCTATTACCTTTTCTTAATCAAAATAAAAAATTTCCAAACAATTTCAATTTTGAACACTATTTGACTCCTCATAAACAATACAATTCACATTTGCAATTCTACGACCTTTGCATAATCCAATAAAATAGTACAACAAATTTTAAAACATTTTTAATTCCTCAAAAAAATTATATTTTTGTTCTCAAATTGACACCACTGAAATTTTCCATTCCCCACTTCAACATAACTATTCATCATACTCTTCTAACAACATTTCAACCATTCCTCTTAATTGCAACCTATTATATGTGCTCAGACTAAACAATTAAATTATGAATCAAGGTACTCTAATTGCTTTCATACTTTATTTTAAAATAAACAAAGCAACTGACAACAACAAATTTTATCTATATCAAATCCAAAATAACAAATTCGACATACCACTTATCACCGAAAACTTTATCCCATTAATCAGTTCCTACATACATTGACATACAAAACATTACTATACACTAGTATGTACATTTGCTGATTTGCCCTCAACTTGTCTGCGCTGTTTTAGGAAAGGATGCAACAACTCCACTTAATGTGTATGGAGACTTCAATGTCCTTTCAAGAATATGTCAAAACAAACATAGAGAACAAAAAGATGATGACTCACAAACATTTTGATTAATGGATATTTAATGTGGACAAACAATCCACAACCCTGGTCATAGACAAAACTAAAGAGTCCTTCTGAGATAACAACCAATGTTCATACAAAGCAGAAGATTAACAAACCATAAGCAACACATCTACAAACTTCTCACCTCTACTCATCTCCTAGGGCCCGTTTGGTTGGCGGAATTTGTGCATGCTGGAATTGCCAATTCTAGAATTGAATCCATTCTAGGTTTGTGCTATTCTCAAAATGAATTCTAGAATATGGCTGTCCTGTTTGGTTCACCTGGAAGATGAGTGAGAAGATGCAAATTCTGTGTTTGGTTCCACACAACTAGAATTGGAATTGGAATTTTGTTTTTGTACACATACACATATATACACACACATATACACACATACACATATATACACACACATATACACACATATATGCACATGTGTGTATATAGACATGCACACACGTGTATATACACACATGTATATATACACACATGTGTGTGTATATATACACATGTATATATACACATGTACACACACATATGCACATACATGTGTGTATACACATTATACACATACATACATGTGTATATATACACATGTATACACATATACACGTGTATATATATACACACATACATGTGTGTATACACACATATACACATATATACACACATTTGTGTATATATATACACATATACACATATATACACATACACACATATACACACGTGTATATAGATATGAGTATGTATATACACATGTGTGTGTATATACATACATGTATATATAATATATATACATGTATGTATATATACACGTGTATATATGTGTGTATATACACTGTATATATACACGAGTGTATATATACACATGTACATATATAGTATAGATACATGTATGTATATATACACACATGTATCTATACTATATATGTACATGTGTATATA
>MU224686.1:1299275-1313852 GCA_018584345.1 Thuja plicata | reverse complement strand
CTCTCAATTCCAATTCCAATTTTCAATTCCAATTCCAGGTCCTGAGGGGGAATTGTGGAATGCTCAAAAAGGCCCAAAATTAGAATTCGCATAACCCTATTCCAATTTTTAATTTTGGAACCAAACATGGAATTGAACATTTTGAGAATTCGGAAATTCCAATTCCCGTTCAATTCCAATTCCACCCCTCAACCAAACGGGCCCCTAGTGACTACCACTTGACCTACAACTCAAATTCCTTCAACACCAAACATAACAAAACATGACGCTTTAGACCTTTGTTCTAACTTCGTTTCTTTTCTCAATAGAAACTATTCACATCATTCCCTTATTCCGTGTTAAAGGGACGGGTGAGAAAGATATAAACTAAAATTAATGATAATAAAAAAGTTAAAAATATACTTAGAATTAAAAAAAAACTTACTTAAAAATATACTTAGATTTAAAAAAAAAGAAAAGAAAAATAAAAAAAAACTTACTTGATGCAATGAACACATCGCTATCAAAGGAGATTGGGGCCTGCAGCGTTTAAAAATTATGGGTTTAGGGGGATTTTTTTCTCTTGTTTTGACAGCATACAAAATGTTAGAGAAACATATCGATTGCATGGAGAATATGAAATAAGGAGTTTGTTGTGTTCTCCATCTTTCAAACATAAACATTTTTCTGATTCTACAACTCAATACAATGGTGGTGGCTTCTGCAAGCAATACTTTTAGTAAAGAAGTGGCAATTCGAAGGAGAATCGCTAATATGTGAGTATCTTTGCTTTGTTTACTTTCCTTCTGTCTCTCTAAATTACTTTTAATCACTGCGATTGTCTGTAATTTTATTGAATTTATGTTTCAAACCCTAAAAATTCGTGCTGACAAACCACTCACTAGATTTTGGTATAAAGTTTGTAATTTGCTTTGCATTTTGGTTGATATTGAAGAAGATTGTCTAGAGAATTAGGTCTCAATGCTTTTTATTAGTCTCTTTCCCTTGTTTTGCTTGGAAATTAGACTGGAAACCTGTGCATTTCTTGATTGAGGTGAATCGTCAATGTCTTGTCAAAATGCCAAGACAAAAAAGAAAATTGTGCCAGTATCTGAATAGGGTGCTTTTTACTCTTAAGCTTCACCATGAGGTTGAAACCTTGGGATACAAAATACTTTTTTTTGTTGCATTACCTTGTACTTGTTTTTCTTGGCATAGATTAAGGTCTGAGGGTTTTTGCATTTATAAACTGGAACAAACCTCTGATTATATAACGAACTTCCGTAGAGAAAAACCAATATCTGCATACGATGCCTCCAATTTACATATATGTAGTGGATGCACACAAGCGAATTGACTTCTAATGATATAACGAACTGCCCTAGACAAAGGCCAATATCTGTATACAATACTATCAATCTACATAGATGTAGGTGGATGTACACAAGTGAGTTGATAAATTTGGGTTATCTTTTGAGCTTTATCACTATGTTGAGACCTAGGGGTACAAAATGCATTTTTTTTCATTACCTTGTACTTGTTTTCCGCTGAAAAGATCACGGCTGAAGAGTTATGCGTTTTTTAACTGGGACAGACATTCAATGATATATTGAAGTGTTTGAAAAAAGAAGGTAAATGTGCCAATAGTGGAATACTGTTGTTCCGGTCTAGTTAGATGTGGGTGGCTGTACTTAGGTGGATAGTTGGTTTACTCAAACTTCGTCATGTACAAAGTTTTAACAATACAATAATATAACATCACAATGTAAGCCAAATGTACATCTGGATTTATGATGCCCTACTAAATAACATTAACCTTTTTGGGGCCATTCTTACCTCTTACATTTTCGCCCTTTCAGCAGGCAATTTTGCTAGTGCTGGGGTTAATTATCTTGCATTTCTTCCGATAATTCAAAATAGTGGTTCTCTAGGGGCTTCAGTTCATTCTGACTGAATACTATAGTAACAAATTTTGTGTAGAACGTTCAGCAAAGTGGTCCTTGAATATGGAAGAAAAATGGTGAATGGAAAAATACTGATGGATATAGACAAAAAGGTAATAAACAATAAAAAACTACAGAACAAATTAATCATGTATAGAGATTTATAGTGATAGAAACTGCCTCAAAACGTAATCTACTGGCTATTTTTGGGCAGTTTCTATGACTACAAGTATTACATATTACATGTGAAAATAAGTAACAGTAAATTTATAAGGTCATTTTCTACAGCTAGTGTTAAGTCCCATTTTTTCCTAAAATTAAAAAAAGGGGCTTCTTTTGGGGCCTCAACTGTTTCTGTCATTCTGACTGAAAATTATACAAGTCTCATGCGGAATTTTCAGTACTGTAGGTCCTGTATATGGAAGAAATGTGGAAACCTAGAAAGAACCAAGACATCCGAGGAAAAAGTTAAATGATAGTTTAAAAAGTGCACAATAATTGAACATTACAGAGTCTTGTAGTGATATAGTCGTGGAAACTGCCCCAAAATGAAAATACCTAGCATTGTCTAGATTTCCACATGAAAGTGTGTAAATTTATGGGGCCATTGTAGACTGCTTGTTTAAACACAGAACAAGGCTCAATTTAGGGCCTCATCAATTTAATTTTTTAACTGAAAAACAATATTAACAATTCTCATGCAGGACTTTTAGTACAGGTAGGTCTTGAATATGGAATAAATATGGTGTACCAGCAGGAACTGATGTGTTTGGAAAAAAGGTAAAATGTTGTTAACATCAGATAATAATTGATTATGTATAATGAAAAAATATAGAATAATTGAGAACACACACACACACGCACACATGCAGTCATAGAAACTGCCCTAAAATATACAGCACTATCTGAAGTTACTTATGGAAATATGATCTTCAAATCCTCTCAACTCTATAGATCCCACTTGTCCTAAATGCCGGCCATTATGGATCGCCAAATTTAAACAGTGTTGATTTTTAGATCAGATATGTGGATGGAAAATTTTAAGATTATACTCAGATTTATAATTCTGATATGTACTTCTGATGAACAGACTACAAATTTCATTCTGTGAATTAACCTCCTTGTATAAATTTCATCCAATACTAATTACTATCAATGTAGGATAGGATTTGCTATTCGGTCTGAGATAACTGGAACTGCATATGACAATACTTTTCGTGAAAATCAAACTGCAAATAATATTAATCAAATATTGTTCGAACTGCTAATGATAAAGACCGGGAGTAATGGAGACTTTGAGACTGCAGATGTTATGTGTCGCGGTATCCATTGTGGGTCTGCAATCATTAATATATATATGCAAGTGGAGTCATGTCCATGATGGAACATGACTCCACGTGGAGTCACGTTCCATCGTGGACGTGACTCCACATCTTGGAACTAATGCAGTTTAAACATAGAGCCTGATAATCATATCGGTGGCGGTAATAAACAACATCCTTAAGCCGATACTTTAACAAATAACAGTAATGATACTAAGCCAATACCAATAATCAGCTTCTATGAATTTGATCACCGTTTATTATAACCAATATTATATTAGTTGGTATACTATATCGAAGGAGTATATATAATGATTTTATATTAATTTATATTTTTATGTAATATGTATATATATATATATATATCTATATAATAATAATAACCCACATTATTATTATATATATTTATACATATATATGGATATACGCATGTAATTATAATAATCATTATATATCAATTTTCCTTTCATCGATGTAGATTTACCGACCGAAGCTATAACACATTAACAAACAGGCAACAGACAGCTGTATTATGGATGTTTGACATTAAGTTAATTGAATATTCAGTTTTTCCTTCATTGTTCCGTGTTTCTATGCTCATCCAAAAAATATGAAAATCTGTGCTCATGTGACTGTTTTCTTACCCTGCTGAAAACTGTAGTGAAGCTATATATGATACCGATAGGACAGACTGTATAAATGTTTTAACATATATTTCTAAAATGCCCTAAGAGAAGGGCAATACTGATGAAGACTGATCATATTCAAAGAAATCAAAGGAAATGGCACCGAACAAAATTATCATTCCTGCTAGGATTAGTTTTTTTTGCATAGCTTCATCCCTGAAAAGTCCATGTTAAGGTTATGGTAATCTAGGAATTTCAATCTTCATATTTTATCAGGCATCCATGATGCTTAACCAAGCCTGAATTATCTCTTCAGTTTATGGTTTAATGAAATCACCTATAGCAGAAGCCTTCACATCTTTTTAAGCTTCAAATAGGAGCTACAAGAACCCTAAATTGAAATTAGGTTGGTTATACCAATGCACAAATCATCAAAACAGATCTTAATTACATATGGTGAATTTAAACTGAAATATTACTGTTTCTAAGTGCTTTGTATATGAAGTTGCTTTAACATAGAGTTAGAATGATTTCCAAATTGGTGGAAGTGAAAAACACAGGACAGAAATGAAACAAAAACAATCAAAATAAGACAACTACGGCATGCACATCACTGTGAACATAAAATATTCCCTGGAACAAGCTGCCTGGGATGAGAACGCCATCAAAGATGTGGCCGAGCCACCATTCAAATTGTCAAACTTTCAAAATTACAAGCCAATGTGAACTATGGAGCTTAATGTGGGACATTAACATCTCCTCTACAATGAACTCCACACTTGCTTTGCAATGTGACATTATTACACTCTGCCTCCACCCTGCTTAAGGTTTTACAGAGAATTTGAGAATACAACATGTTTCAGCAGTGGGGGTTGGAAATTGGAATCAATCTGTCTTACATTGTGGGAAGTTTTTCCATACAGTTGTATTTTGATGGATTCAGCAGCTGGGAATCCATTCTGGTTGACAGATTTGGCATCTGATGAATCTGTACTGAGTAATTTTGATGGATTTGGTAGTTGATGAATCTGCCTTCTTCAGACTGGGCCAGAAAGAAATGGTTTTCTGGGCTCTGCCTTATCTGTTTTATTGTCCCTTTGCTTGTAAAGGGGCTGTAGAGGGTTCAGATGTTCCTTTGGGCTTTTCCCTTGGTCAAGTTTTACCTTTGTCACTGATTGTCTTTATCCCCTTTACTTCCTGTCTTATTGGTTGATCTTCAACTAACAGTTTAGAGTTTGAATACACATGTTTTTGAGTGCAAGTGTCTTTCACCATGGCTTCTAGACTTAGCTGATTCATATTGGATAAATGCCACTGCAACTAAATTCTCAGTAGCAATCATGGCTTGCATATTCTGAATGGCTGTGGTTCCCTTATCTAAATGGTAAAGGCCTTCGATAGTCCACGCCCAAGGAATCATTTCATTGAAGATCCATCATAGCAATTGTTATCAAGATGTTAAAAATCAGCACATGTTATGCAGATTCTAAAATCAGCGACAAACAAACAAATAAAAGCTCCTAATCCAAGAACAAAATCTGTGCCTAAACAGCGGTCAAAAAATCTAAAAAGAGATTCTGATTTCATGGTGCTCAGCAGGCAGAATTAATCACTAAAATGAGGGTCTGATTTATCCTAATTGCTGGTCCACCAAAACACCGCCTGACTGATCCCTAAACAAATCTAGCAAATGAGGCATTGAAGAGAATAACATGACCACAGCCACCGTTAGACATTGTTTTCTTTTGAAAGCATTGCCACTAAACCTGAATCTACTTGAAATCTCCATACCTTAGACAACACCAATTAGATCCTGATCCTGTGTCAGAATCTTCACAGAAAGTCACTAAACCTGAATCTACTTGAAACCTCCATACCTGAGGCAACACCACTCTGATCCTGATCCTGTGTCAGAATCTTCATGGAAATGTACTGCATCCTTTGATGACATTTCTCCAACAAAATTCCCTTTAGACTTTTATGATATTTTGATTATCAATCATATAGTGCTTTGTGAGTTTTTTGTTTGTTTTCAAATTTTTTTGTTGATCATGCACATAAAATTAATATTATGGTTAATTTTAATATTTATCTACAAACATTTACAAGACTGACCTGCCATCCCCTGTCATCCCTACAAATTGGGAAGATTTTTTCCATCTCTGAAATCTTGTCACTATGTCCCTTCTTCCCTTAGTTCCAGAAACTCCAAGAAACTGAGGTTCTAATCTTATTTGTTGAATTTATATTACCTGATGCAGAGCATCCAACACTAACGACAAAACCTTCAATGGCACCGCTGACCCAAATCGAATTCAAGTTCCTTGACCTGATTCAAGAGGCATCTAACAAAATTAAGTTTCTCCTTTCAACACAATCTGATAATTAGACGATGTCAATTCAAGGTAACAAAGCAACTTTCATAAGCACCTCTTATCAAAACACAACTTTTGTTTGATAGCATCATTCATAGGATATCATTAATGCATATAGGATCCAAATAACTTCAAAGTCATCTTGAATATGAAGGACTGCAGGTACACAACATTCTATTCTTCGAGATCAGAGATTCTTCCATTCACAATGCTGACACAAAATCAGACTTTAAAAGGCCTTTAACTGTTCACATTTTATTCAGGGCAAACAACTCTTCCATTAGCTGATCACAACTCCTACAAATAGGCCTTGCCAACCAATAGATGATCATCATTAAGTAACACAAACCATTCCAAAAACAAAGGTCATTTGAAATTTCAACTGTCCCACATTGTCAATTAATGATCTGTACCAATGTCTTTAAACAATGTTATTTGTTCTGATTTCAAGAATAACAAATCTGATCACAGTCTGGTCTGAAACTCATAGTTTACTGATCACAACACAATATCCCATTACTTGGAAGGCTTCTTGTAAGCTAACACAAGACATTGACATCCCATTCATGGCCTCAAACTGGTATGTAATGGAGAGTTACAACTTCAAGAGCAAAACACAATCATAAGTGGGTTGTCAACATGTTATTTGCTGTCTGATCAGTTATCACAGAGTGACACAATCACATTATCACTTGTGAGTTTGAACTTTAAAACTTTTGGAGATAGCCTAGACACCATCAACAAACAACATAACTTCTCCCAAGGTTAGTTCCCTTTATCTGCAACTAGGTTAGACCATTTCCATCACTGATTTTTTATAAATCAGAATTATCAATTACTGACCAACAAATAACAGTCCATGGAAAGCATACAAGTATTTGCATTCAATGCAATCTCCAAATTGAAATATGGCTTCCTTGATTGTAACACATTGTTTCAAGCCCCTCTAACACAGTTCACCTCCTGTTCAATAAGCAAAAGCCAAAAAAGCTCACTGATTCACGTTAGTTACCAGTCCATTGATACAACAGGGTCCTAGGGCATCATCATTTGTTAGCCAAAACTTGTTCAAATTCTCTGCAACCTTGGATTATGTTAAAACACACCAAAACACATCATAACACCAATTTGTAGCAGTTTCCATCAGGTGGAATAGGAGAAATAGAATTTTAAAGTTCACTGTTTACCCTCATGGAACTGTTTTTGCAAAATCCATTATAACTTCAACAAAACCTCATGGAAATAAGTGCAAATGGATTCAAATGAAAGGTCTTTTATTAAACTATCTTTCAAAAACACTTACACACCAATATTACACCATATGTGAGCCTATAAGGCTCTGCAACCGTTGTAGACCTCCAGAATTACATGACAGTTTGAGGGTTTTATGGTTTTGACTTGGCAAATCCCCTCCAAACTTGTCTCTCCCGTTCATTTCGACCACACATGGGTTTTATAAACTCTTTGTAACCATTTGCAACTGCCTAACCACCTCCTAGACCGATGGGCTTCATTTTACATCCTTTTTTTGCACTTTTGCAAATTGCAATGTTGCAACTTCTGCAATTTTTACAAATTTTGACAAATTATTACTAACCTTGACCATAGCACTCATGGACATTTGTAACATCATAAAATGGACTTAATTTGACCAATTACATCCTTCCAAACCTTTTCTTGGCCATTTTGATCCTTTGACCAACTTTGACCATATCAAGACCTTTTAGGTCTCTTGGAACAAAAATGGCTTTCCAAGCCTTACAAATGGGTTGTTTTTGACACCAATAGACTTTATGACCTTACAAATCATGTATGAACATTATAAATAAGAAAAAAAACACTTTGATCTCATAAGATATCTTTATGCTTGGGTGCCTCTGCACCATACAACCGGCCTTGAAACCTTTCCAAGTCCCTTGGAAACATAGAACAACAACCTGCAACAATTCTTTGTCTTTAACTTTGCCTCTTACCATTCCCCTTGCCTTTGCCATCAAGTTCATCTTCAGAAGGACACAGGACTGTCCTTGCAACTACCATGCATCCTTCATCTTCTCATCTACTCCTATGAGTGGAGTATTGCAAACTGATCAATGGCTGCAACTTCTAGTGCCTTTTCAGTCATATGTCCACCTCTCTTGCTGCTTTACCACACCAACAACAAACCATCCATCTCACCCAACAACAGATCCTAGAAGATGCTTCTCTCTTTCTTTTCCTTGCACCTTCTACCCAGCATAATCTCTATCGGAGGATGGTAATGACAGACGTCCTCTTGTCTGCCCACACACAACTCTCAGAAACCTTCCCTCTTGCAGCGTAGATGGAACAAGCACCTGCAACCAAAAACAACATAGCAATACAAAATTCCAAATCTTTTAGCCAGGTCTTGGTGTGGATTGCCTCCATTGGTGATCTATCTACACACTCAGGGTCTTCTAGCTCTGATACCAATATGATGCAGAGCATCCAACACAAACAACAAAACCTTTAAGGGCATTGCTGACCCAAATCCAATTCAAGTTCCTTGACTTGATTCAAGAGGCATCTAACAAGATTAAGTTTCTCCTTTCAACACAAACTAATCATTAGACGATGTCAATTCAAGGTAACAAAGCAACGACACTTGTAACATGATAAAATGGACTTAATTTGACCAATTACAACCTTCCAAACCTTTTCTTGTCCATTTTGACCCTTTGACCAACTTTGACCATATGAAGACCTTTTAGGTCTCTTGGAACAAAAATGGCTTTTCAAGCCTTACAAATGAGTTGTTTTTGACACCAATAGACTTTATGACCTTACAAATTATGTACGAACATTACAAATAAGAAATAAAAACACTTTGACCTCATAAGATATCTTTATGCTTAGGTGCCTTTGCACCATAACCTGATCTATCTTAACATGGATCAGATTTAGACAGAGTCTTCTTTATCTCTCGAGGTGCTAATCCCAGTCTTTTATCATTGATATTATGGTAGGATTGGTGGGAGAGAATGGAGGTAGCAAGTCCAACCAATAGGGAGATACCAGCAAGTATTTTAAAATAGTAAATGCATTTTCCTTGTAGGATGATGACAGTTCAACAATCCATCCACTAAAATTAAAATTAGTTTATTAACCTAAGCAAGCTTAATAAAAGTGTAAGAAAAATCTAGGACAGTAAAAATAAATAACCCACTAGGAAAATAAAACCTAAGCTGTTGTCTCCCCCTATAGCTTGGGTGAGTGAAAAGATGGGTCTTGACAAGTAAAATCTGATGAGATACCAATGTACAAAGATATCTCCTTTAAAGAGAAGAATCCTCCAACAAAATGGAAGTACACCTTCCTTAGAATAGAGAAAGAAAGATGGAAGGACTAAGAAACTCCCATGGAAGTGGACAATTGTCGCACTCCCAACAAAGCTCTCAAATAAAGGAACTTGCTTTCGGTTGAGGGTTTGGTGAAGATGTTTGTGATTTTCTTTGATGCTGGACAGAAAGTATTGAAGATCAATGATGTGATCGTAAATCAGCTAGCTGATGTAGTGCATTTGTATCTCAATGTGTTTGGTCCTTTGATGATGGACTGGATTCTTTGAGATTTGTATTGCACTCTGGTTATCACAAAAGATGACTGGGCTTTCAAAATGGAATACTGAACTCTGAGAATATTTTGAAGCCAAATGGCCTTAATAGCAGTATTAATTCTCTTCGATACTTGGCCCTTGTAGCTGAAAGAGAAATTGTAGACTGCTTCTTGCTTGATTAACAAACTAGATCGGAACCAAGAGAGAAGCAATATCCTGAAGTTGACTTGCGTTCCTAGGAATCATCCATCCAATTTTGATTTGTGTGCCCCACCAAGTCAAAATTTGTGCCTATTGTATATGGAATCCCATAGCTGAGTACCTTGAATGTAGTGGAGGATCCACTTAATTGCTTTCTAGTAGCCCATGTGGCTCTTGCATGAATTGGGAGGCCATGCCTACATAAAGATGTTGCTAGGATCACTAGATCTCACCAAAAACACATGCAAAATGGGAGATTCATAAATTTTAATAATTCCTTTTTGATTTTCTAGATTGTTCAAAATGCAAGAGAAGAGCATACATGAATTTTCAAGATTATACAATAAACTCTAATATCAAAATAAAAAAATTTAAACTCAAACTCTTAAAAACAAAGCTTTTACATTATATTAGAAATTTGAAACAGATGCATAAAAAATAAATATTTAAAAGAGAAAACAAGCTACAAGATCGTTAATTTAAGTCTGAAATACAAACTAGGGAGTATGATAGATGTTTAAATGTTAGGATGACATAATTGCATTAAGAGCTCACAAAGAGAAGTTGCATTAAAGATAGGAAATCAAAGAGAAGTTGCATCAAAGAGTGGAAGTGGCAAGTCCAACTGATCACAAAGCGGACTAAAAGTAGGAAATCCAACTTCCTTGTAGGATGATGATACCTCAACAATACATTCACTAATTAAACTCACTTCGTTAACCAAACCAAGCTTAATAAAAGTGGAGGAAAAGCCTTGAACATAAGGAAAATAAATAACTCAGTAGGAAAATTAAATCCACACTAACATGAACAAATTTATTATTTGTCTCATGTTCGTTTCTCTTTCTAGGCACCATATTTGGCATAAAATACCAGTACCATATCAATCTTTTTCCCATATGAATATTTCAGTGTTTTTTAAATTGCTAGTTTTTTCTTGCCTTTAACTAGTTAATTGAATTCCATTTACACTTGAGTTTTGCCATGCCAATGCTGCGTAAATGGAAAGCTACCTTGGATACTAATAGAAAACTTTTTGTGCATCTTATTCTATGGGCAAGGTGGTTGTAATTCTGTTTTATAACAAGTGACTTCTCAATGTCTCATACACCTACCATATATATGGTGAAAGCATCCGATCATTTCCTGCAATAAGAATATATGAAACACATAGTCATGGCTCAGCATATTCCTATTCTGGTTGCACTTGTGGTTCATTTTAATTTCAACATGAAAGTGGTGCTGATAACATACTGCCAGGGACAAGCAATTCAACTTTTAGTTTATTGATTTTTTAGAAGGTGACTAAATAATATTTATTTTACTTCTGCCTCTGGTATTTAAATGACTATCTCTACCTCATTGTCAATGTCTGAATTCCTTTTTAAATGTTGCACCATAGATAGTAACTAAGTAAAAGCAATGAGGACATTCATATTAATTGTACCGTGGAATTTATCTTACACTAAAGTATACAAATCATTGATCAGAAATGTACTGCTACTATTGTGTTTGCATGAATTTCTATGCAACCGAAATTTGTGAGGCGTTTTTCTAAGTGGTTGTTTATTGTGGATACAGATATAATAAGAGAGAAGAAGACTTCCCATCACTAATTGAGTATAATGACTATCTGGAGGAGGTTGAGGACATGAGTAAGTTATAATTCCTTGTCAGTCATTTATTCATATTACTTAAATTTGCAAAGCTTATGATGAAACTTTTGGAGCCTCTAAATTTTAATGTATAGCATTTAGCAGTTGGTAATCACTTGTAATTTTACTTGAGCACTGGGTTGGTATCTTGTTTTTTATTTAGCTTTGAAATTTTTAATTGTAGTTTGTTGTCTTGGACAGTACATATAGGGGGCATGTTAAACTTTTAAAGCATTGAAATGATTTTATATGGTAATGTTACAACTACAAGCATGGTAGCACTACGAAAACTATGAAACTTAATCTTTCAGCGTGATTCTGATGTATGCTTAAGCATTACGTTCTACAGTGCACATATCTATATTTATTATTATATATAAGAATACCTCAGTTATTGATCTAATATTGATCCTAATTGACATGTGCAGCGTTTAAATTGGTGGAGGGAATAGATGTTCAGGCCATTGAAGAGAAGATTTCCAAGTATCAGGAAGAAAATGCTGAACAGATAATAAATTCTCGAGCCCGAAGGGTATTTACATTTCATCTTTTTGTGGATTTTCATTAAGATTTGGCCCACATGCCAGCTATTGTGCAATGACTTAAAAAGTTAAAATGAACTTAAAAGTCAATGATTTAGCTTCCCTTGGTCAATTGTGGATCCTGAATGCATCTTTTATTGAATCCATAGCATTGTTATTTTGTACTTTATTGCAATATTTAGACATCCCTAGAGTAAATCCTTCAGCCAATTTTGTAATATCTCATTGTATGATATTTGTGATGCATCTATTTTCCTCCCAGAAGTTCTTGGCATTAATCCAGAGCATTGTCATTTTGTACTTTATTGCAATATTTAGACACCCCTAGAGTAAATCTTTCAACCAATTTTGTAATACCCCATTGTATGACATTTGTGATGTATCTATTTTCCTTCCAGAAGTTCTTGTCATTTCTTATCTACAGGTTTATCCTATTCTTTTTCATGTGGCCTGAGTGGGAGAATAGTAGTACAGATGAATATTGTAGCATTGTGAATTTAATGCTAGGATAACCGGAGCTTGTTGATTGGAAGATCTTCCACTCTGAGTGAACCAATGAAATTAGTTAAGATGAATGAATGATATGGTTAAAAAGGTCTTCCATTGTTTTTTATTGAAATTTGAAACCAAAGTAATTAATTACACGTTTTCTATTTTCAATTTTTATATCCCAATTCAGTAGTTGTATTGTACAAACTATATTTGAAATCTTTAAGCTATACTAGAAAATCAATGTACTCAGTAAGAGCTGAGATTTTGTTTCCATCCAAGCTCACCCTCTCAGATGATTTTCTGTGTAGGCTGAAGAAGTGGCAAGATCTCTGAGGGAACATCAGGAACAAGCTACAGCTAGTGGTCCAAATGACATGGTAAGATGTGTTGAGTTTGGTGAAAATGTTTTGAATTCTGGTCTATAAATTATATTTCTGTGAAGGAACACTTGAAATTGATTGTATCAAAACTGAAGTAGATTGTTGCTGGAAGAAAGCTTGGCACCTCATCCTAAAATCTGAAAAGGGTGTTTTCTGATTAAGAAATTATTGTATCAATAAAAGAGAGATAATTACAAAAAAGAGGAAAATAAACAAGATCAGATCATCTTCATGAAACGAGTGATCAGAAGATAGAAGAGTGAATGGAATTTTGCTGAAGTAAACCAATTGAGAAGAGCTTCATATAATAGCAAACCATTAATAGAAAAAAAGGCTAAAGCTTTTAAATTAGTGAGCAAATCACATGTAAGGCCATCTAATTCTCTTTCTCTGGTATGGTTAGTAAGTAGCACATCAACAAGCATTTCACTAACACTTTGTTATCCCTTCGTGTTCAAGGAAATGGATGCAACTTATGTAGCAACAAGATGCTTTATAGTCCTAGGTGATTAGGCATGCCAGGCTATTGATGTGGGAATAAAATAAAAAATTTCTTCACTGATCCCAAAAAATGACATTTCTGTGTCCCGTGTCTGCCCAAAAACAAAGCTTAATGACCATTAACACTTTACTATATAAAATAAAACTAGCAATCGCACCTTAGTGTGCAATGGGAACGCCGTAGAGTTATGGAAAGGTCATTTAAGTATTTGCACCTTTGTTTGTCACTCCTCATCCTCTCTAGATCTCCTTATAATGAATTGATGACTCTTCCTCCCTATCTCTCCCTCTCTATGTCTCCCTTTGTATCTCCCTAGATCTCTTTCTATCATTACCTCTTGATCTATCTCTATCTCTCTATCTGTTTTTCCCCTAGCCTCCCACTTTATATTCATCTACATTTTTATCCAACCAACTCTCTCCATCACCCCCTTCCTATACCTTTTAATCTCTACATCTCTATATTTCTTCTCCCATCTCTACCTCTATATGTATCTCTCTCTTGTCATCTCTCTATCACTCTTTATGCCTATTTATCTCCCCCTTTCTCCCTCTCTCTATTACTTTCAACTTATATCTTTCTCTTTATATCTCTCCCTCTCTCATTCTCTCTCTTGTATATATTTACATCTTTCATCTGCACTCTCCCCTCTTCTCTCTCCTCTCCATGTCCCTCTTCCTCTCATATCTTGCTCTTTCTTCTGCACCCCTCCCTCTTTCTATCCCTATCTCTCCCCCCTCACACACACACACCCCATCTCTCCCCCTCACACACACATTATCACTCCATTTAGACACATCGCCCTATCTCTATCCATCCATCTCTCCATGATCCATTTCTTATACCTTTAAGTCTGTGTAAAGTCCCCTACTCAATAGGACCTTAAAACCACTTAACTTCTCACTTGGAATTTTGTCAAACACTTGTCATGCAATGTATATATGCTGCTGCTATAAAATTCCAGAATATCCAAGCAAGTGCGA
>MU224686.1:1211626-1290908 GCA_018584345.1 Thuja plicata | reverse complement strand
TAATTTTCCCCCACTTTTATTGGCGCAGTTTCCACCCCAAATTATAAAATGGGGGTTTGGGGGCAAAGCCCCCAAGACTGGGTCAAGGGGCAGTGCCCCTTGCGGGGTCTAGGGGCAGCGAGAGTTATTTGGCAGGTCCATAAGACATCAAATCATAAATGTATGTAAGATGAAAGACACAAAAAAAGATAAAAAAAAACAAGTATTTTTTTTATTTTTTTGACTTGACAGCCGATTCATGCCGGTTCACACATGGCGATTCAGGCGATTCATGCCAAAAAACTGCCGATCTGATTCACCGGCTCCCAAAAAATCGGGGCGATTCACGCGATTCACGCGCAATTCTCGTTACTCTGGTTCATATTTCTGAAAACCCTGCTGCCCCTGGTAGCAGTCTTGCATTATGATGTCACAGGCATCCTAAAAAGTCAATTAAAATGCGTTTAAGCTGACTTTTAAGCATGATTATATGGAGGAGAAATCTTCTTGAAGGAAATTTAGGAGCCTTATTGAGATCTACGAGTCTACTGTTGGTAACATCTATAAGTGATGTCAGTGTGATGTTAGTGACCTAAAAATGTGATTATGCATTGACTGCATAAATTTAAAAATCATTTTGGACTTATTTTGCTGATGTATTATTTTCTTATTGTTTTTGTGTGAATATTATTACTGGAAACTGTTAAATTCTCTATATGTGAAGCAAACAAGGCATACAAGTCAGCCTAAAGGCACATAAATTGGGAATTAAAGATTTATGGATAAGCTTATAGGCACAAGAATTGTGAAATACCTGTATGTCAGCCTGTGAACATAGATGTTGAATATTACCTGGCTGTAGCACTGATTCACAATCCTTTTGGCACGAATCTTAAAATAAGATCTGTTAGTCACCTATCGCACACTCGTTGAAAACATGAATAATAATGGGAAGCCCATAGGCAAAACCATTAGGAAAGTGGCAAGCCATTGGAGGTTTCTATCATTTTGTTTGTTAGTTGAGGATAGTTGAGGTTGGGTATCAATTGACCAAGGTTAGTGACCCATGATGTGATTCACAAATAAAGTTAAGGGATGCCCACACATGGATATCGCTTTGTGGTGATCATCTACTATTGTAAGCTTCTATGTTTTCTTGTTTCTGAATATTGTGCTCTCTGTTATCTGAGTCATATTATGCAGTCTTGAACCATATATGTGCACAACTTTGCTCATAGAAGTTCATCTCTTATCCACAAATTTGCTATGCTTCCATTGAATACATTATCATCTAAGATATGCTGAATCTTTTGTATCATGTATCACCATTTTTTTCATTCATTAGATGTGATTTTGATAATTTATATCTACTTGTTCGTCTCTTCTTCTATGCTTAGAGTAATATTGTCTTTTAAGTATTGTTTGCTTTGGAATTAATTTATTGAAGGCAAATGATTTTTAATTTTTGAGAATGAAGAGTTGAATATTTGTTCCTTAAGAACAGCGAGTTATTGTTCACTTCCGAATGGTATGCTTGATTACAATTTGAAAGAAAATTGGCTGTAACATGGAGCGCAAGACCAGTTGCTTTCTTATGATTTTGGCTATATGATCATTAACCACTAAAATGCATTCTACAGGGTCTACCACAATCTTCTCAGGCAACTGGAGTTGGACAGTATAATCCAATGTTTATGCAGCCGAGGCCAACAGGCGCTGCATTGCAACCAGTGCCTATAGGTGGCAATAATGCACATGGCATGCCAGAGGATGAAGCAACTCAAAGACAACGGGCTGACAGAGCGGCAAGAGCAGGAGGGTGGAGTTTTGAGATATGTAGAAAGAGGGCATTTGAAGAAGCTTTCAGTAGCTTATGGATTTCTTAAGTTTCTTTTGGTGTCTCATCATGATTTTGTGTGACAACTTGTCAAGCCAGGCGCTCAGCTCTTACTGTGGCTTCTAAGAACATGACAATGCAAGTTTGTATAAAAACAGGAAAGCATCATAATGCCAGAGTTCCCACTTTATCATCTTTGACCAGCATGTATGAGCAGGTTCTTTGTTGGAGGGCAGCTGTCAGAGAGAAGTAATACCATTTTCCTTGATTCTAAGTGAGAATCTTCTTTGTATCTTAGGCACATTTTTGACGACATTTACCTTTTTTTATCAAGGCACTATCTTACTTACCATTTTCCATGTCTATGGGTTGAGGGCACAATCAGATCTACATCTGATACAATTTGTTATCTATATATATTATGTATCATATTTTAGAGAATTCTAAAATGATATAGTTGGTTAATTATTTGCAGTTTTGGTTTCTATGCTCTCTCTGCAAGTGCATCGTAGGCATATTGCATTTATTATTAAAAATGGTCCTTTCATGTCTGAAAGATGTTATGGGGACTGACCTTTATGTAATGTACTTATCGGTAATTTCCTTCGATTTTATGTAGAAATCACAAATCAAGCAATTAAAGCTATTGTGCTATTGGTTTTACAGTGCAAATTTAGAACCAGACTCCTTGTAAACATAAATGATGAAAAGATGCTACACAAACACAATGTTCATCTCGGGAAGACCCAATGAGAAAATAAATATTACAAAGAGAGATAAATACAAAGAAGAGGAAAATAAACAAGATTAGACCATCTTCATGAAATGAGTGATCAGAAGATAGAAGAGTGAATGGAATTCTGCTGAAGTAAACCCTAGCTTCTAACAAGTGGTATCAGAGCTTGGTCACAAGTTTGAATCCATGTAGGCCATGGCGAGTAGCTGGGAGGGGGGATTGTTGGCAGTGTGCCAGCGGCCCTCGCGGGATTCATGACATGGTTTAACAGCCTCCTGTGTCTTCTATAAGTCTAGCGGTTGTATCGTGCATTGATAGGTCGATCTTTTGGTGCAACAACCACCCTAGCTTCTAACAACCATTAATAAAAAAAAAAAAATGGCTGTCAGTAAATCAATTGAGAAGAGTTTCATATAATAGCCAACCATTAGCAGAAAAAAAGTTCTCTGAAAAAGCTTTTTAGAATCTTTTAGCAGTCTTGTGCCTCCATTAATTGTTAGTCAGGTTTTGCATTCTAAAATGAGCACAAATATATAATATCAGTTTTGTCAAAGTCTGTTGTACACTTTCAGCTTGCTCTTCACCATCTTGTTACAACAACTTTAATAGTTTTTTTTGTACTCGTGTGTTTTAGGAGGTTTTGAAACTGGGATAGACTATTGGACATTGGATGGTATGGGACGTTGATGTGCATAAGATAGCAACTAAAAATCAATGTTTTGTTTTTTGTGGAGAAATTGCTGGTTGTAATAGCGGGCAGAAACAAAACCGCTTGGGCTAAAATGAAAAAAATGCAATAGGAAATGGTGTAGACACTATCAGTTTGTGCGGGCCACTAAACCCCACTGTGATTGACCAGCTTTAGCCGATAGTCATTGGGTTAGTGAGCCACTAGCTCTCTGGGTACCAGTCCCTAGGTGGGGAGGGCCTAATTTTCACCAATTGGCACAAGGGAAAATGAAATAAACTTCACCGTTTTTAATCTCACCATCGAGTTCGTTGGTAACATTTTAAAATGGTTTACAAGTTTTCTGCTTAAGAATGTACTTGGGCGTTGCTTAGTCTGCTGACTTCGCCTGCCAACAACTCGATCGCTGCCCATTGGTGTGATATGTACGCTCAACCATATGGCCACTTTGCGAATGCTTTGTTTGCCCTTAATAAGTCATGATGATAGAAACTCTCCAAGGTGTGCTTGCACAAGCTCTTCTAAGACACCAATGGTTCCTAGTCTTCACATGATCATACTTTCTCCTCTAGGACCTTCCAAGTTCCGGCTTAGCTAGCCTAGAACCACTCCAACATCACCTAATGAGTTGATCTCCTTTGTGCTTCACCTTAGGGGTAACTATCAACCAAATGCTCTTCACTCACTTACTCCTTGGAAGATTCCAAGTGCATTCTCTTCACCATTTCATCACAAGTGTTGTAGGGGGTGAAATCCTTGTTGAGACAACTTCTTGCCTCCCATATGACCCCATTAGAAAAGGTCATCAATGGTTTTACAAACGATCTCAAGACTAACACTGAATTTGGTCTTTTAGGCCTAGTAGGTCAATTAGCCCTAACCAGTGAGTTTTTCTCACTTCTTGCTCAAGACTCCCAAACAACCCCCCCCAAAAAAGTTTATATTCAGATACCCTTTTCCAAGATACAAAGGATTTTGGTGGTCTTAGGGTTCTAGGGCCTCCGTACAGTAGGTTCCTAGAATTCAGGGCTAATAGGGCAAATAGGGCTATTTTGGTGCAGTCTTCTGATTTCTACTTGGAAATCTATCTAAATGGATTGGCCAATGCCTAATCCTCTTAGGAGGTAACTATAAGACCTCTATGCTTCTGAAACCATGCTTGGTTTCATTCTTCCAATCCTTCCCTTGCAATTACACACCATCAAAACACTGTCATGCACCTAATCGGGCACACTGAACTCCCCTAGGGCATGAGCTTAAAATTAGCTAGCTGACTCTTCTGAGCTCTTCCTTCCATATGTACACTGTACAATGGCCTCCCTTCCATATCCCTTAGGTCCGTGATGATTTGCACAGTGGAGAGCTATGGGGGAGCCATATTTCCCTAAACTGCTAAAACAACACCAACAATTATTCTACTTGCAAAACAATTTGAAAAACTAATCTAATGAACTCAAAGCAACTTCACTACTGAATGAAAAGTTCTTAAAACTATGTCTACCACACTAATACAACACTGGATCACTTAGTTCAATCCATCTACTATCTCATGAACTCAAAACAAGTCGACTGTATGCAAAAACCAGAACTCAGAGCTTCTCCTTCAAATTCAAAATCAATCATTACATCACACTGCCTTGGGAAATGGGATCCTACTTGTCTAAATATGTCTTCCCCACGATTGTAGGCCGTTACATTAGTCATCCATCATCATTCTCCGAAGAGAATCCAAGAATGCCAAATGTTGTCATGCAACTTTGAAAAGTTGCAAATGTTGTCATGCAACATTTTGACAACTTTGACAACTTTGCTAAAAACAAACTCCAATGACCTCCAACCGACCTAGAATGATGTAAAAACATTCTAGAGACTATTTTAAGGATATTCCTACCCTTGCCCAAGCCTTGAAGGCTATTGGATCCATTTCCCACTTTTAGGCTTAATCTACCACTAACCACTAATAAAGCATAAACATTTAGGTTGGATTGAATCTAGTCAAATCCACCTAGGTACATACTTGCAAAGACCCTCTAAGGCCAAAACCCAAACACTACTGACTTGGCTAAGGTGCTCCTGCACCACATGATATAACTATTTTTTCAAACGGGTATAACTTTCACCCACAATATTAGATTTTTGACTTGCAATAGTTGATGGAAAGCTCTCTTCAAGCATTATGCAATGGTATATGTTTGGTTCCATGATTTTTTCCGTTTCTATCAATTTTTGAGGCCATGAAATTAGATATTTACTTGAAAAATAGTTTTGGCCATAACTTTTGTCTATGGGATTGGAATTTTGATTTTTAATAGTTATTAATGAGCATTTGCAATGTATTACATAGTAGATCATATAGATTTCTAGTTTGGGGTAGAGAGAGAATTGTATTTGGTCGATCACTTGTAGATGCTCGAGATTTGGTGTGTGATTTTGTGAGCATCCAAATTAGCCAAGAGCTAAAAGCCCGAGGGAGTGCATGTTATTGTGAGATGTAGATAATGGTACAACAAATGATCAAGTTTGATACTTTTTGATATAAGTTTATAGGTGCTCTCAAAGTTTGAACTTTGGTGGTGACAAGTACATAAGTTGTCTTCTGATTTGAGGATAGCTTGATATGTGTGAAGACTTGAAGTCTTGGTATAATGAGATTAGAGTATAGGTACACCAATGATGATGATTATGGTGTCATGAAAATGCAAATACATTTGAGTACTCTCACAACATAATCATGTAAGTGGTTGTTTGGTGGCGATGTGCTTTAGGAGATTGCTCTTAACTCCTAGATGCTTGTTTGGTTTTGATTATGGTTAGTCATTTGTGGACTTTTTTGGCAAAGTAGATTTGTGGCTAATTTGGTGTTTGAAATTTTTTATATCTTTGTTTGTAGGTTACTAGTATGATGACGAGTTTGCACGTTTCATTGTCTTAGATCTTTGAGATATGCAAGTCATGGATTAGTTGTCAATTTACTTGTAGAGGAATGACTCAGGTGTGAATTATCTATATCCACGAGATTGATTCAACATCAATGTATATTTTGTTTGATGGTCTTTTTTGTGGTAATTTGTGCATTGAGATGAGAGGATGCATGATTAGAGTATGTGGATAGTTGGTTATTGAGACTTGTAGCATGTTTTTCATGATGTTGTAACCTTTTCACACCATCGCCCCATTGCAAATGGGGACCCCCTCTTTTTTCTTGGCAATTTAGGTAGGAGTCTTAGTGAGCTTTAGTTTAGTGGAAATTTCAGAGTCTCCACTGCAAAGAGATGAGTTTGAACAACTTTAGGTGCAAGTCATGTCCACTTAAGAGTCAAGGCATTTGAGAAGAGAGGAGTTGGGAGCAAGAAATCCGACATTTCGTCAAGTCTTAGGAAAGGTTGAGTTGGAGATGGAGGGAAAGTTGATCTAAGTTTGATTTCTAGTCACCAAGAGAGAAGGAAGTATAGTAGAAATAGAGAGTTGAGATCAAGATGACAATGGAAGACAACTTTTCGGTATGGAGTCAACATGACAATGCAAGACAAGATGCAACCATAAGGCAAAGTTTGAGCATGGAAATCATGGAGTTTTGAAGTCTTTTGAAGAGTAAATGAGAAAGAAAAACATAAAGGAGGGATGAATATATGAAAATTCATAAGGAGAGTCAACATATTGAAGGGACAACTTAGAGAAGTTGTACTTGGAGAGGNGTCGGGATCTGACCTCCCCAAGTATAGCCCTGTACTTGGATAGGTCAAAATCTGACATGATGGGACTTGGGACCCTAAAATTTTGCCCTCCAATTCTAATCAAATTTCAAGTTCATATGGCTTTTTGCATGGAAATATGCAAGGTTTCAAGGTGTAAATCAAGAACCCTCACCAAAATAAATATGATTTAAGTAGGTTGGAGATCAACCTTTCGATGAAAAACATCATAATCAGATTTGCAATCAAGGAGAAAAGAAATGATCAAGTCTAACATTTCAAGGTAAAATCAATGTCAAAGCCATCACACTGAAGAAGTTGAATAAGTGAAGTTATTTAAAGACACAATGACATGTGGATTCTAATGAAAGGCAACATGGACCCCGAACTTGGAGAGGTCGAATTTTGACCTCACCAAGTCCAACCTTGTACTTGGGACCCCAAATTTTCACCCTCAAGGGGAGACCACATTTTGACATCATATCAACTTTCAGTGTAAGCATGAATGTTTCCAATCATGTCAAGTTTAATTTAGGCTAGTAAAAAAAGGGATTTTTCACATCAAGAGCCTAAAAATCATATCTTCAAAGAAAAAAAATTCATGATCCAATCTCTAATTTTGAAATGAAAATCAAGTCAGCTATGACAGGGTGAACTCAAAGGTTAAGGTTGACAATTTTAGCCTTCAATAGATCATATTCATGAACAAAGGTGCAATTAGGGAATCAAATATTTCCTAGACATGTTCAATCAAATGTTGATAACTTGGAAAATCATGATTTGAATATGAAATTGAGAAGTGTTATTACTAATACATGGTTTCTGTTTAAAGCATTTACAAGTAAAGTTCCCTTCATCCAAGTAATTACCAAAATCATGTAATTGGAGAGAACAATTCTATATTAACAGTATTTAAATCTTGTCCATATTATCATTTGACAAACTTAATGTAATCATTTCTTTTGTTCTGACAAGTGAAATGGAAGATGTGGATGCTCAAGAGCGAGGAGGGACTATGACAAGATCGGGTTCAAGACTTCAAGCAAGTACAAAATGCAAAATTCAAGCTTCAACTCATATGTCATAAATCAAGCTAGATAAGGCCAAGATTCACGCCTTAGGATGGAATTCAAGGAGCAAAGTTGTTCAAGGAGAAGGAAGAATCCCACAAATGGAGAAAATTATAACAAACTTGAATTTCCTTTGGAAATCCAAGTTCAATTCAGAAGTTCCAACTTCATGAAGCACTACATCACATCTACATGACCAAGGCCAATGCATCAAGATTTCAAATACAAGTTCAAAAATTCAAGTAATTCAAGATGAAATCCAAGAGGATGGGGATAATTCATGAAGATGAGGTAATTTGGGAATATGAGCCATCATAATAATCTAAGGGCTCGATTATGTTGAGTATGAAGATATGTCTCTTCTTTATAAGGAATATATGAAGTTTACAAGATGAGCATGCTGAGGTGGCACCCACTCATCTTCAACCAATCAGAGCGTCCTACTTGCACGTCTCCAAGAACATCCAATCAAATCATTACAAGTGTACATGCAGAGTATAGTTAATGCTTCTATCTAACCTAGTTTTTCATTGGTTCTCAAAGCAATGCAATTTTCTTATTGGCGAACAAGGTGGCACTTCATTGTAATTGGATAAACATTCAATGCTTGTAGCTGATAGTTATCGTAGGGCTATGTTGGATAAATCCTTTCCTTTGATCTTGAATCAATCCCGACCACTCATTTTATTTTGATCAACTATAAAAGGCAAGACCTTCTCATTTTTAATTCATTAGTTAGAATAGATCAGGAGAGAATTGGAGACATTGTTGCCTAAATACTGCCAAAGTAATTACTAATTCATTGTTGATTTCATAGTGGATTTCTTAAGCTATTTGGAGTGTTGCATGGTTTCATGATTTCTCACTTAGTTAAATTTGTTTAAGTTGATTAGTTGGATAGTTTAAGATAGATAGATAGATATTCTAATGGAAGATGTTGTTGGCATCATGGTGAAACTAGTGTCCATACATTTTGGTATTTTTTGATTGCAAAAAACAATGCAAGGTTAGTCAAGGCCTCATTGCAGGAACTTCACTTCAATTACTTAATGATCATTGATTTGAATTTCTTATGGTTTTGATGAACATTGGTAATTTGAACATCATACTTGCATCCGTTGAATATTGCACTCTCCTTAATGTAGTTGACTAGGTGAAGCTAGGATTGGTTTGGTCTCACCATAACCTTGATCTCTAAACCCTTATCTATTTGCACTTTATTTCAATTCATTGATAGTAGTTTGAAGAGATCCAATTGCTAAATCATTCACATTTGCAAAGTTGATATCCATTGAATGAACATGTGTAAGTCCCTAAGTGATTGCTAGCATATCACATCCTACAATAGAGTTAAGTCCACAATAAGGAACCTTGAGGTTGTGTTAGTTGATCACAAATTCATATACATATTTAGCATCTAAGCTTCCTTATTCAAGAGAGGATTTGATATTTGGTGTTTCATCCTAGAATACTAAGTGCTTTCATCTTGCATGTTGAAGTGGTCACAAAATTCACATCAACAGATGTTATGGATAGTTTGGATATACAATTTTGTGTGTATTTTCCGTAGAGATGATTTATTTTCTTGACTTGAGATCTTGGTTTTGCTTTGGTGTTACTAGCATTACAGTTGTATTTGGACCATGATGATCTTCAAATTAGTAGAGTTTTTCATGAAGCATGGATAACTTGTATCATGGTTTAATGGTAGCTTTGGTAGTGATGTGTACACATCACCTAGTGATGGATGATGGTGGTTAGTTTCATGGAGGAGCTCTTGGGTCATGTTCTTGTAGTGATAGTTCTTTCACAATTTTAGTTTCATTGTCAAGAGATGGTTATCTCATGTGATTGGAGATATTGATCTTTGGTTTAAAGTATGTTTGGAATCATGTCTTAGTTTAATCTTGATTATATATTAGAGTTTTGGCAGGATATGTGTTCTCCTAAGACTAGGATGTGTGCATTGATGTATGAGATCTCCTGTAACCACCCTAATTTGGTCTACCACTCTAATTTGGTCCGCTCCGACCATAGACCATATTTTCCATAAGTGTGATCATACCCCCAATTATGTCCAGACAAACTCTGCAGTTGGCTGGCATAATTCATTCAAATAAGATTTAATCTCCTAAGTGATCTGATCACTAAATTTTATTAATCACCTAAGCCAATCAAATCCAATCAATTTAATTCAAATCAATTCAAATAAAACATGGCTAAGGTAATTAATTTAAAAAGGAATTAAATAAATCCTAATTATACCTCATCACTTACAAAACCTATCTTCTAGCCTAAATTAATCTAATTAATTGGCTATAGTCCTAATTAATTATCTAAAGCAATCAAAAGCTTAAATAATTAATTTCCCTAATTTTGAATGAATATATTAATTATAATTCATTTCATTAATATTTCGTCTAACCTAACCCACCTCAACCACCTTAACCCTGGGTTCAAACCCATCCCAACCTATTCCCCCCATGCTAAGCCTAATCCTAATCTTAATCCCATCTTAACCCCCTTCCTAATGATGTCACATTCCTAATCCTATGATTAGGAATCCAACCCACTCCCAAAAGTCAAACTTCTCAAGCTTGACTCCATCTAAGGCCACCTTCTCAAGCTTGGACTTACACCCTCACCATGCTTCTTAATTGCTCTCATTAATGCATCATTAATGGAGATTCCTCAAGCCCATGCCTCATTAATGACTTTGGAATTAATACCTCTTACACCTTATTAATGGCTATTACACCTCCATTAATAATCTTGTCCCCTCTCTCTCTCTCTATCTCTCTCTCTCTCCACATTTCTTCTATAAATAGAATGAGTTTTTGAGCTCAAATGACCCTTAATTTTTAGTATTGAAAGCATTGTTATGCTGTTTAGATTACTTGTGAATCCATATTGCATCTTAGATTTAATATTATGCATTGTTATTATCTTCATTTTTAGAGCTAATATGCATGTTTCTTAATCATTTAGATTACTTTTTATTCAAATCTTTCATTCTTAGGTTGTATATGTCACTGATTTGTGCATAATCTAAGGGCATGATTATGATATTCTTCAAACTCCTCCTAGATAGGAAGCAATAGATTGGTTTTAGTGTTTAGTTTTAAACCCTTGCTTTTATGCTTTTTCACTAATATAATGATCTATTGAAGTGTCGTGTTGCAGATAACAGGTGCACTAAATAACACACCCATTTCTGGCATCCACCGTGGGGCAACATTTTAGATTTTGCCTCATTTCAAGTCTTTTTTTTTTTCTAATTTGTCTTCACAGGTTTCTGGAATAGGGTCATTTTTGGTCATAAAGGCTCGCATCTTGGAGAAATCATCGCATCGTAGAATCTAGGCTCAGATCCCATATTTCAGAAATCGCCTCCTGGAATTCCTGGATCATTTCTAGTATAGGCTCGCATCTGATCATCACTCTGTTGTATCTAGTAACAAAAGCTCACATCTGGTATATTGCATCGCATTCTGGATTTCTAGGATCGTATCTGGTTAAAAATTTTGCATACTCCATTGCCTAACCTCTAACATTTTGATCAATTGTGGTTTTGGTCTTTTGAACAGCCTAACTAGTGCTTGTAGATTGCTATTGGAAAGGCGGAAGACTTTTCTAACATAAGGGTTTGCAGGTTTTTAAAAGTTGATTTACTACTAACCTTGTTGCAAGCTTTCCAAATTTAAGACATTTTTCAATCACTTGTTAAACCAACCAGATTATTATGCTCTTTTCCTTGAAGGAAAATCAGAACATCAAAAGTTGGTTTAAAACTTGAAAGGAAAAATGAAGTAACTGAACAAGGCAAAATGAACACATTGTTTTAATCTCAAATTTGGATAGTAAATGAACAAACTCAAATCACTAAATTTTGTGTCTCAATGAACAAACACATCGCTTAATTCATTTTGGGATAGTAATTGAATAAAGCAAAGCACTAAGAACTATGGTCAAATGAACAAAACAAACTTTGCTTTCACATGCAATGTTTTCATAATCTAGGAATATTTAAATCGAGCTCAAATAGCATGAGGGAATGAACATTGCTTGAAGTGTTTTGGGAGAAAACGACATGGACTAGGAGAGTATGCTCTTCTTCTTTTGAAGAATCAGAAATCAAGAAATCCTACGCTCGCCAATCCTTTGTATGCTTATTAAACAGTAGAGGGCCTGCCGGTTGAGGAAAAAATCTCCCGGGAACGACCCAAGTGAGGACAGGTTTTACGCCAACCCTTCCAACTCACTATAAATAATTTCTTCCTCGTAGGCCAAAGTCTCAAAAGACAGAATCGATTTTGTTCTTGAAACTTTGACATCATTCCTTGAACATGCTTGGGTATGTGTAGAGCGGAGCCACTTGAATCTTGCTTGCAAGACTCCACATATTTGAGTACTCATAGGGCTACATGCCTCAATTTTTCCTTGTGCAATTCTATGGGAGACGGTTTCAAACAGATTGCCCCATTATAAACAAACAAACTTTGTAGTCAAAACTACCCGATTCATCTCCAAAAGGGTGATAATCCTTGTGCAAGGCAAAAAGTAATTGCCCCAAGACACTCGTCGTATTGTGCCCTCACTTGCGTTTAGATTCGGCTAATATGACATCATGAATGGAGCCATTGCATGCTTGGTGATGACCATATTCTGATTAGCATTTGAGTGTGTACCTAATTCAACGAGCAAGGATTTTCATCCTCTACCTAGAAAATAGGGCATAAGGATGTGTTTGTTCCCCTAACAATGCAAATCTGCTTGATGTGTCTGAAGGTTCACTAACAAGATAAATCATTCAAAAAAAACAACAAAATTCAACCCTTGGAGTACATGTGTTTTACACACACGGGAGCACCTCATAGACAATCTGCAATCAAACAAACTTCACGAACTTCCAAAAACATTTAAACGAAACTGAAAAAGTCTGACAGAAACATCAGAAGATTGTATCCTGTATTTCCTGGCTCGTATCTAGTATCTTGAATCGCATCTGGTCAGCATTATGTTGCATTTAGGGAGAAAGCTCGCATCCTACATTTCTTAGCTCACATTTGGGTCATTAGAGGCTCGTATCCTGTATTTCCTGGCTCGCATCTAGGGCAGTGGGCGCTTGCAGATTAGTTTCTCAAAAAACCTCAGTGGATTTGGATACCCTTTTGGCTCTTTAGTCTATCCTTGTTGCTTTTTCTGGTCTCACTGTTGCTGTTTCAAAACACTTTTTCAAACATCTACCTTGCACGTCCTGTTGGTTTCTCGTAATCAATCTCAATATGTGTGGTCTATTCTCTTTTCAAAACAACTTGATTCCCAGCTCATTATCAGGGCATTCTAACCCTTTGACGCTGGAATCATTTACTTCCACCAAAACACAAATAAAACCTCTACCTAGACACACTCACTTGAATGATTTGAGCTTGACACTATCGAGAAAATTTGACGAAGGTGAGATACAAATACATGGTTAACACAAGATGCAACAAGTACACTTCTAAAGAATCAGAAGTACCTCCAAGATCACTGCACTTTCAACAAGGAGAAACATCTCACAGTTCACTGTTCGATTTAGACTCTCCAGAAATGGAAAGACCCACTCACGAATGGAGTAAGGCCTTTGAGGAATACGACAACGATAAGAACCAAAAGCACGAAGATAGCGATGATGAAGAACAACACTTTGACCATCCTTTTTTTGGTTCAGACAGTGAGGAAGACATCACTGAAGAAGAATACAATAAACTCAAATAGAGCAAGAAATTCCAAAAGACATTAGAAAAGATAATTGGTGAAGATAAAGAGAAATACTTTCTCCATCTAGCTTCCACATGCATAAAATTACCTAAAGATTATGATGTTGAACAACTAAAAGAAAAAGAGGTATCGACTCCTATATCTATTCTCGCCAAACAACTAACCTTGATGCAAACTGAGCTTGCGACTCTCAAACAGGAGAAGGCTAAACCTAAGATGAAATACTCTTTGGACTCCATTTGTCCATTTCCTTTCAACAAAAGCATTAACATGGTCCCATTTCCTCCCAACATGGTAAGGCCAAAATATGACAAATATACAGGAGAGACCGACCCACATGACCATGTGAGAGAATTTTGTGCTCTGAGCATAGAATACATGCATGAACCTACATACCTCATGAAGCTATTTTCCGGAAGCCTAGGAGGCAACGCCATGGAGTGGTTCTCAAAGCTTACACCTAAGATAAAAAATTTTGAGGAGTTAATTCAACAATTTATCCAACATTACTCCTATAATATACAACATGATGTGACTATGATGGGTATGTGCAACACTAAACAATGAACTGACGAATCCTTTACACACTTTCTACAAAGGTGGAGGAAAATCTTTGCAAGATATTCAACAACTATTCCCGAATCTGAGAAAATGGAAATCTTTGTTAATAAATTGATACCTGAGTTGAACTATGCATTGCAAATACAAGATTCCCCTAGCTTTGATAGGATGATCAAGAACACCATCCGTATTGAAGAAGTCATGGTTAAAAGGGGAGAAATCACTCTCCAAAGTGAAAGAATACCTACCAACCCCAACAAAAATCCTAAATGGTGGAAACAAAACAAAAATGTTGTTAAAGATGGAGTAGTAGATGCGTCTAATGTTAATCCTAAACCCAAGGTGTTCAATCTAACGAATAGTATGCAATCAAGTAAAGATGCCAAGGTAACAACCTCCATACCTAAAGAAAACAATGAGAATAGCAAGGGTCAACCATGGACTTCCAAACCTCAAAGAACATTTAATCCTTTGGGAGAACCTCTTGAGATTATTTTGAAGACACTATTAGACAATAAAGTTATCACAATCCCAGATTCCAAACCATGGGAGCCGAAAGTCAAACCAAGGTGGTGGGATGACAATTCTTACTGTGTCTTTCACAAGAACAAAGGACACAAGACTAATAACTATCTTAAACTCAAACATGTTATCCAAGACCTTATCGAAGGAGGTAAGATCAAAGTGTAAGGGAACACCACTAATGAGGACCATACAACATTTAACAAGCCATTCCCTAATTAAGAGAAAGGGGAAGCATCCAAAGGAAAAGGAAATGAAGTGAACTACGCCTACTCTAAAAATGATAATGTGATAAACATGCTAGACATTAAAACTGAATCAATTAATCGGTCACTACCAAAGGTGTTCAAAACACCTATTCACAATCCAATGCGGTGACCCGAAGTCAAGCGCAAGTCACGATCAAAGGACCCAATTCCTCATCAAAATGAGCAAAAAATTCCAAAATATCCATTGTCACTATCCCCAAACCACCAGCAACAAAACAAATAGTGACCATTCCAACAACAAAGTATAACTTGGTAGATCATTTAAAATGAACCTCTGCTCAAATTTCTATTTTTGAGTTACTTAAGATCTCCTTGGTGCATAGGGAAATTCTTGAGCAAGACCTACATGTCGCAAATGTGCCAAAGGACCTTGATGTAGACAAATTACAAGAAATGGTCAATCACATCTCAGCGCCACATTACCTCTCTTTTTCCAAAGAAGATGATAAATCATTGACACATCTGCATAATCAACCCCTTCATATTGAAGTCCTCATCCATAAATCTTGTGTTAGACGTGTATTGATAGATGGAGGCGCAGGGTTGAACATCTATACCCTTAATCTAATAAGGAAACTGGGTCTCTCAGAATAGACCATTGATTCTAGAAGCAAAATCACTATCAAAGCTTATGATGAGGAAGAAAGATCCTCTAAAGGTCTTATTGTTCTACCCTTCAAAATCAGGCCAGTTGAAAGAAATGTCATATGTCAAGTTTTGGATCTACCCTTGGCTTACAACATCTTGTTAGGGAGACCTTGGATCCATGAAATGCAAGTTGTACTATCTACTTTCCACCAGTGTATTAAATTCCCACATAATGGGGTGGAAGTGACAATTCCTGCAGATGCCAATTATACTTGCAACAATATTAAGGCAGGTAGTATGGTCTCGCATAAAAAGGAAGATATGGATGAGATTGTTCCTGAGACTACCAAAGACATGGTTATGAAAGGCTTTGGAAAGACCTTAAAAATTGAAGAAACAGGTATGGGAGAATACAAGCTAGACATGACCCCGTCATTGACAGAACTTCTGGTGTCACCAAGATCCTATAGAAAACCTTTCTCATCATTCACACCAGCTGCATCTCGAATGCCAAAAATTCAAAAATAAAGTGACATGGTCAAAGCATCTACCTCTTGAAGATAACATAGAAGAACAAGCAGTCTTGGCCTGGATTTACAAGGGGAACCCAAGTAAATAGAGGTAAAACATGTGGAAATATCCCCAGAAAAGTATGGTAAAGGATATTATCTACTCAAAAAAATGGGGTATAAAGGAAAAGGACCTTTAGGCAACAAAGGAAAGGGAATTATTGAACCTATACACATGGAATTTAGGGATACCAAAGATAAAACATGACTAGGTTTCAATAATAAATCTGAAAACCCTACTTCAAGAGATAGTCCAGTCTCTGACAAAGGGAGTGATGAAACATAAGAAACATAGCTTAAATAATGGTCCTATGAAAGATTATTACATTTTTCTATGGAGAATCCTGAATATCAAGGAGAGTGCTATGTGCCAAGCTTTGAGGTACCACAAGACACCCATATCGCTTTATTACCCCAAGCTACTATTCAAGAGTTAGAAGAAACAACAAAAGACAATCCAGTGATACCATTAATAGAAACAACTACTGAAGAAACCCCTTGACAATAGGATTTACATCCTAACTGGGGGCAGTTAGTTACAATTTCACATGTCCTCGATTTACCACACTTTGATCTACAAGTGGCTAATAGAGTACCTCAGGTAACTATTGCTGAATTCTTGAACATGTCTGATGATGAAATAACAAACTCCCATGATTATGAGTGGGATGAGCTATCTGTTGCCACATAGGACATTGAAATTGATGTAATTTACATGTTTTCAGCTCCATCAACACAAAGAGAACATTCTAACACCGCTCCTAACAGTGTTGACATTCTTGAAGTAGAGGAGGTATTCCTCCCCCCACTCATTGATGAAGAAACTGGTACTCTCCTAGACGTAGAAGAAATTCAGAGGCTACAAGCAAGGAGTCTCCTTCTACGGAGAGATGAAGATGAAGGTTCCATTGACGAGTCACTAAAGTTAGGTCCACATATAACTAACAATGAATTTGATAATGATGATCTAACTCTTATTGATCTAAACATCGAAGAGATTAACCTAACCGAACATGTCATGTCAGTTAATAGTCTTGATGCTAACGCGATGCTATCCTTCCCAAAATTTGACTCCTTGTCTTTGATAAACCCATATCTAATTGATTGGACTAATACAGATCCTACCCCTATCCTAGAATTCCCTAATGAATACACCTTGGCTTTCTATCTAAACGCTTGTGAACCTTACCCTTCTTCCACCAATGCAAGGAGCATGAACATGTCACAGGAGGATATCAAGTTTCTCAGTAAAAAATTGAAAAATAAAAAGAAGAAAAAAACTGATGGTGAAAACCACATTGTGGCAGTGTCCGATTCTAAAAAACAAAAAACAAAAGATGTATCTGATGGTGAAAACCTCTTAGAGGCACCAAAGGATGAGATTCTTGATATCCTCCCTGAGAACTTTCATGAAAGATCTCTAGTTCTAATAGTACCAACACAACCAACTTGGGCACAACTGAATTCCTCAAATTGTTCACCTAGCACAATCCTTGTTAGAAGAGGAGACGACACAATTCACTGAGTTCCTGAAAGAGAAAAAGATCAAATTTGCATGGTCTTACAAAGATATGCTTGGGATAGATCCTAAATTAATAATGCACCATTTATCTATAGCTCCTGGGATTAAACCTGTGAAACAAAAACTCAGAAAGATGCATCCTCGTGTTGCATTACTAGTAAAAGTAGAACTAGAGAAATTATTGAAAGCTGGATTCATCAGAGTCATCGCTTATGCAGGATGGATTTCTAATGTGGTCCCAGTATCTAAATTAGATAAATCTCTCAAGATCTGTACAAACTTCAGGGACTTAAACAAGGCATGTCCTAAGGATGATTTTCCATTGCCTAATATTGATACGATCATAGACCTCACAACAGGCTACCAAATGTATTTATTAATGGATGGTTTCTTAGGCTATAGTCAGATTAAAATTGCTCCTGAAGACCAAGAAAATACCGCATTTACATGTGCATGGGGAACCCTTTTCTGGAACGTTATGCCATTTGGGTTAAATAATGCAGGTGCTACATATCAAAGAGAAATGACCACTATATTCCATGATATGATGCATAAAAACATGGAGGATTACGTGGATGATACCTTAGCTAAATCAAAAGAACAGACTACACATATTGATGACTTAAGGAAAATATTGGATCATATGGAGCAATTTCAACTCACGCTCAATCCCAAGAAATGTGCCTTTGGGGTCCAATCAGGAAAGCTCCTAGGATTTATTGTCTCAGAAAAAGGAATTGAGGTAGACCCTGGCAAAGTCAAAGCTATACTAGAAATGAATCCTCCACGCAACATTAGTCAAATGAGGACATTACAAGGGAGACTCCAATCAATCAGGAGGTTCATGTCACAACTTGCGGATAGAGCACAACCCTTTACCAAATTGCTACATAAAGGTGTCACCTTCAAATGGGATGAACATTGTGAAGCCAAATTCAAAGAATTAAAAGAGTACCTAGCTACTCCTCCTATTCTCATGGCACCTATCCATGGAAAGCCATTACTCTTGTATATTTCAGCTACAACTACATCACTGGGAGTATTACTCGCACAAGAGGATGAAACTAAGAAAGAAAGAGCATTCTACTACATCAATAGAACACTAGTCTCCTATGAACTCAATTACAACATTATTGAGAAAGCATGCTTAGTAGTTGTCTTTGCATCACAAAAATTGAGACATTACATGCTATCACATATAGTAAGGCTCATTGAAAAGATAGATCCTTTGAAGTACCTCTTAAGAAAGACAACATTAACAGGATGTCTAGAAAAGTGGGTCCTCATTCTCAGCGAATTTGACATTGAATATGTGGACATAAGAGCTATTAAAGGACAATTCCTCGTTGATCAATTAGCTGATTCACCACTCCAAGATGATGAACCTTTAAGAATTGAGTTCCTAGATGAGACAATCATGCATCTAACTGAGTATCCATGAAAAATGTACTTTGATGGTTCTTTCACGCAACAAGGCTCTAGAGCGGGGGTTCTATTCATAACTCCTCAAGGCTACAAAATACCCAAGTCTTACAAATTGATCTTCCCATGCACAAATAACATATCTGAGTATGAAGCATTGGTAAACGGTCTTAAACTTGCTATGGAATGGAAAATTGTAGAGTTACATGTGTACGGTGACTCCCAAATCATTATCAATCAAGTAAATGGAGATTATCAGACAAAAGATGAGAAGTTGATGCCCTAAAAGCAATTGGTAGATGACCTAAAGAAGTACTTTGTCTTCATCATGTTCCAGCAAGTACTTAGAACAGAGAATAAAGCTGCAGATGCTATGGCTACACTGGCATCCATGTTACAACTAGAAGAACATCAATTTTTCTATGACTTCTTGGTGGAAGAATTATCCTACCCAGCTTTTGATACACCTAAATATCAAGTAATTTGTGCTTTGAACACTCCAGACCAATCTTGGTATGCTAAAATCATTGCTTACCTAACTGACCAAATCATTCCCAATGATTTATCCAAAAATGAAAAATGAGCCTTGATTAGGACAACATCACGTTATGTCCTCATAACTAATAACTTACATGAATGAGGTGTCGACGATACACTTCTTAGATGTTTAGAACATGAAGAGTCAGATCACGCATTAAAAGAAGTCCACGAAAGTGTATGTGGATCACATTCAAACGAATTTTCACTAGCAAAGAAACTGCTCAGAGTAGGCTATTACTGGCCTACAATGGAAAAAGATGCTATTCAATTTTCCAAAACATGTCATAAATGCCAAAAACATGGAAATCTCATCCATGCTCCTACCAGAGAACTCATACCTTTCATAACACATTGGCCATTTCAGCAATGGGTCTTTGACTTGGTTGGACAAATATATCCTAATTTTTCAAATGGACACAAGTTCATCATTACAACCACTCAGTATTTCACGAAGTGGGTTGAAGCCGTGCCGCTAATCAAAGCCACTGGAAAACAGGTGGCTATGTTCATCTTGAACTACATTATTTGTAGATATGGGTTACCCTCATCAATTATAATAAACAATGGGGGCCAATTTAAAAACCAAGATATTAAAGACCTTTGCACACAGTTCCACATCACTCAACATTGTTCCTCCATCTATTATCCTCAAGGTAATGGACAGGCTGAAGCATCTAATAAGAATATTCTCAAATCCTACATAGAACTATGAGTAAATCTGGCAGAGACTGACATTTACAACTAAATCTGACACTTTGGGCCTATAGGGCAAGCATCAGAACACTAACTAGAGCCACACCATTTTCCCTAGTCTATGGCGCTAAGGTAGTACTACCTATTGAGGTCGAAATCCCCTCTTTACCTGTATCTTTACAAGGCCTTGTTACTGATGAGCAATACCACATCGATAGGGTGAATGCACTAGAATTACTTGATATGTTGTAGGCAACAAGTGTTTGATCATCTGAAAGTGTACCAAACATGAATGTCAAGAGGGTACAATAAAAAGGTCAAACCACGACACTTTCAAGTGGGGGATCTCGTTCTAAAAGAGAATCCTAAGAACCAGCCTAACAAAGAACAGAAGGGAAATTTTGAACCTAACTGGTTGGGACCCTATGTCATTACTACAAATTTTGGGATTGAAGCTTATCAGATCACTACACTTAAGGGAGATGTCCTTCCAGATCCAATAAATACTCTACATTTGAAGCGGTTCTACGCTTGATGTCTGGCTAGAAGAGCCTATGCAATAAAAATCTCATAAAATACTAAAAAAAAAATAGAAAATTGATCTTGAAGAAATCGAAAAATACTGAAAAAATTCTTGAAGAAAGGTATCCTTGGTGAAAACTTTGCAAATAGGTGCCTAGATACTACAAAAACATTCACAAAAGAAAAAATAGAAAAACATAAAAGTGCCTTGATGAAAACCTGGTAAAATGGGCATCTTGGTAGCAAAAAGAATAAAAAGTTTTGCCAAGTGGTGAAAACCTGGCAATCAGGTGTCACTTGTACTTTTCTCTCTATCTATCAATGCATTACTGATACTAAGCCTTCACGATTACACCTGTGCTATGGGTTGACTTTGTTTCCTTACCAATATCCTGTCCTTGCTTGGGATTTGTCTGCATTTTTTGTCTTAGGGAACAAATCAATCTACAATGGGGGCATCTTTGCTAAAAACATATTAGGTTGTGTCTGCTAGGTCGTCCAAAGATGGTTTTCCTCCCAGCACAATGCTTCTCAATACTTGCACCAAACTGTTACTTTCACGAAACAAGGGCGTGTCTTTAACAAACACCTCTCTAGCACAAACATTGCACTCACATAAATGGTATTCCTAAGAACTACATTGGATTGTAAACATATATAAAGTTATACGCAGACATGGAACATATATTGCTTAAATTCCACAATTTGATTGATGAATCTCTACTGCGCTTGAAAAATGAATCAACAATATTTTTCAAATACTACTTAAACACACAGTTTGATCTTGGTTTGATTATGACTCTTTTATGTTCCGATGATGATTTAACTAGGGGCATATAAGTAGTTATGAGTTTTCTTTGATTGATTCTCAATTGATGGTTTTTATGTCTTCTGAGTTACTCCATGATGTCTGCGCAAAGACAAAGAGTCGCAAGGATAGGGGGAATAACATTTTCTTGGTTTTTTGCATATGGTGATTATTCCAAATGATCCTATAAATTTTACCTAACTTGGATGTTTATGGTAAGAGCTTCCAACATGAGTGGATAGCCACATATATCTCAATCCTTGTTATGTGTAAACTATGGTGAGGGTGAAACAATTTCCTTATCTATTTTTCTAAACTCAGATTCTCACTAAGGTATACAAAGCATAATGTACTCAAGGATATGAATTTTCAAGGTCATTGAGGGTCCAATATCTTACCTTACAAAAAATATGATATAGTAAAAGGAAGGTGACTAACTTGTCATCCTGGCTTCTATGCCTTGATGCCTAAGTCTATTTCTGACATTACATCCAATAAAAATAGTATTCATACTTTCATAATATCAGTGGGTATTAGTGATTGTTGTACTATCAAGTGGTATCCATTCCAAGCAGAGCCCAATGATGATAAAAATGATCCAATATCTACAAATTAGTGACAAGTCCTAAGAGTCTGCATATAGCTGCATTTAGGGATTTCATGATTAAATTTTTTGAAAGAAACAAAAGCATAAGGAATTTGAGCTCAAAATGATTTCAATTTTCTTCTAAATCCAAGTTAATCACACCAATTCAATATTACTGATATTCATATCATTGCACATCCATAGCATACATTTTACATTCATAAAATGAGATAGAAGAAAAATACCAAAAATAATTTATGCATTACATTTATTTCTACATCCTAAGTGCATCCATACATTTTACTTGCATAAGAAAAACTCAAAAACATATATTTGCATATTCACATAGTATCATTTGAAACACATTTATATCAATGATAAATCCAAATGCATAAATGATATCATCAACTAAAAATCTAACTCATCACGAGACCAAGATAAACCTAATCACATGTGCAACAACATCTATCAAAGAAAAGAGAACTCATTGAACATGTCAGAAATAGAAACAACTGCATCAGATATCTACATCAAATCATGGTAAAGATCAACAAAATGGCTGTAAGTCTACACAAAGAGTATCAGGATGAATTAGATATACATGTATACGTGTCATCATACAAAAGAATGATCTTAGAAGGATCCAACTATACAATATGATCTCAAAAATATATGACGAAATAAAAAATCAACTTTGACTCCCCCCCTCTCCCCGATCTGGAGGAGGAGGTGGTACAAATGGAGCTGCTGGAGGTGGCATGGCCCCCTCTGATTGCTGTGCCAACCATGAAAAATATGTGGCTCTTTTCCCCTCTGGTACTGCAGTATGATATAAGGCATAATAGTATGTCGCTCTCTGCGCTTGGTGTACTGCAGTCTGAGCTTGTGTATCTCTCTCTACTCTAAGCCTCTCCAGCTGTGTATCTCTATCAGCAAGAAAAGCATCTACTATAGTGATCTTGGCATCTGCTGTGGTGATCCTAGCCTCTAATGCAGTAATCATAGCCCTAAGCTACTCTCACTCTTGCTCACACTATGATAAGGGATCTCCGTCCCTACCAGAACCCCTGCTAGAATCCTTCCCTGAAGGCCTATCTTGTGACCTATCCTGTGGCCTCTGCTGCTGCTGCTGCCTCTACTATCTCTGTTTCTCTCCTATGAGTAATGGCCCCGGATCCATCCTAGGAGAAAAAAATCTGAACCAGGTATGTCAACCCTCCCCACTGCCACTAGCCACCTCTCCAACCCCACCCACAGCTCCACCACCCTTGTCATCTCCACCATCATCCCCATCATCTGGAGGAGGGTGTCTACCATCTCGCCTACCATCTTTCCCACCATCTCATCATCTGTGCCTACCCCCAGCACCCCTATCTCTCTATGCTCATCCTCTACCTCTGGTAGGGCGATCGTCATGATCATAATCTATAGGGTCCTCAATATGAGGAATGGTCTCCTCAGGAACTGTAAACTGTGGAAATGGATGTTGGAGCATCTCTGCTAAATATCCATTTGAACAACCTACATCTACAACATCAAGCTGAAGATCCCAGTCAACTCTGACCATACTCTGATCTCCTGGTGCGCGGTCTCATACCTCAGCTGAGGGCCCCACAATGGTGTCTCATCATGAATCTGAGCATATATTGTACTATCCTCACTCCGTCCCTATCATCGGCCGAACTGTCTCAATACATGGGTATGTATGAAAATCTCTATGATGTATTTGGTCCATCCTATCAGGTACCTATTCTGGAAGAAAAATGGAACCTGTCTCCTATCAGAGGCCCACTCCTCACAATCCAAGTATGGCCGCCATACTACAACTGTCATATCATCAAAAAGGCACCACGAGTACTCTACCTTGCCTAGATGGGGCTACTATATCAAACCTATGTACATATACACATAAGGCTGCTCAGGTGCTCACTGCCTATCTACAATGGGTCATGTCACTAGGATGTGCTCCTAGGCCCAGATCTGCAGAATCAAGATCCCTACAATCATGCTCCGGGTATACTGATAAACAATCTCATGGAGCTCCCTATAAATGTGGGTAAGAATACATCTACCCCATGCAAATCTCCATCCAGATACGACCATCTTCTCAAGTATATCAACCCATCCTACAAGAAATTTGTGCTATTCGCTATCTGGAATCAGGATGCCACCAATTAGTCCTGCCAAGTATACAGATAGATGATCATAGTGATCACACATGTAATCCCATCAAATATGTCTCTGAGCAATAGTATCATCTACAAAGAAATGATGAGCTGCACCAATGGAAACAACAGAAGTCACCTCAAATCGCACCTCACGACCTATCACTAGAACTCAAAGTATCCGCCACACGTCCTTTGGTGTGATTATCATCTCCTCAGTCGGGAGATGGAAGGTGTTGTGCTTTGAGTGCCATCTCTTGGAAAGAGCAGTCAAAAACCCTCAATTTACCCCAATATCGGGTAAATCAATTAGTGATTGTAATCCTACACGGGCCACTATGTCCCGCTCATCATCTGTCAGTTGTCGGGCCAATGAAAGAACACGCCCTAGATATGTCCCTCGAAATGATACTACATCAAAAGTGACCTATTTTACACAAATATAGCAATTAACAAAGACAAATTAGTGCTCTATCTATGACAAAAACACAGAAACATAATCAGTTAAGCGATTCAAGGTTCGCAGAAGGAAAATGGTTCACAGTTGAAAAAAGTCTTAAAGTCTAAAAACAAGATGCGATCCTGGATATATAGGGTGCAATCTCTTTACCCGATGTGATCCTGGAAACACAAGATGCGATGGGGCCTGCTGGGTGCGATCCCGAAAATCCTGAATGGGACCCCAAAAATGGGGTACGATCCTAAATGGTAGGGTACGACACAAACCTCACTTCTTATCCTAAACTGTAGCATACAAACACAAAATTGGGCCAAAAAGATGCAATCTAGAAAATATTGGATGCGATGCTGGAATCCTGGACAACAGGGTGAGATCCTAGAAAAATTGGATGCGACACGGGTTCAATAGGGTATAATCTAGAATCCCAGATTCGACCCAAAATTCAACTGGCTACAACAACTACCACAAAGCATGAAAATGAAAATTGCAAAATTCACAAGGTAGTTTTACAAGTACTTACCGGAGGTGCATAGTCGACTGGGCGCTGATGTTGACGGATGAGCTTGAAATGATGCTTCCTGATCGGGACCACCATCTTCTCTACAGAGCTCTAGAATTTACTATGGGTAAAAGTGAAAATAAATAGTAAAAGAGTGATTTTTGAGATATATATTGGCTTTTTAAGCATTTTAGAGGCTCTAGAACTCCTTCCAGACAGCTGAAACTCCATTTTCATTATCCTTTTGATCTATTGGGAACAAAATTGAACATGCCTATGCCATTCTGCACTATACAATGGAATTTTCTGCTCGTTCCCCAAAAATGCATAAATGCTCTGAATATTCTACAAATAAGTTGCAGGCTTCACACAATCGGTTTTATGAGTTCTATATCATCAAATCGCACATTAATCATCAACATCTTGGTCCGACATCATTTTACCCATCTCACCACTCACATTTTTACGTAATTAACTTGGTACCCGTGTGTTTCCTCTTAACACACCTTCTTTCCTTCACTTCTTCTAATCCATTCTTTCTTGACCTAACCACTCCCTGCAAGTGATACACCATTACACTAGAGGGATTTTAATTGTTTCCTTCGATTTTTTTCCCGAGGGGGCATGATCACACTATCATCAATCAAATTCTTGCTTGAAACAACATTAAAAATGACTTCGTTATCAAAAAATCTAAAAGACTGACAGTCCCTTGACTAAGTCAGAACTGTTCGATTGAAGGATTCGGTTCTCACAAGATGGATATCCTATGTCTACTTTTTCTTAGATTCTTATTAAGCTCCTAGCAGCTTCATACTGACTTTTGTACGACAACCAAGTTTGAAATCAGTATTATTAATCTTTGGACAACAACCAAGTTCAGAATTGGTATTTGTAAGATCTTTGCTTATTGACCTTTGTTCAATCAAGTGCAAAGTCAATTCTATCAATTTAGTTTAATCTAGTGCGAGACTGATCTCATTAGACATTTCATTTGATCATGAGCAAAATTCTCAAACTTTTTGAAGTCAACATCAAAAACTTTCTTTGAATCAATGCGCTACTCGCAAATCAATTCAAAGAGGGGAAAATGTAACCACCCTAATTTTCTCTGCTCTGACCATAGACCCTATTTTCCCTAAGTGTGATCATACCCCCAATTATGTCCAGACAAACTCTACAATCGGATGGCATAATTCATTCAAATCAGATTTAATCTCCTAAGTGATATGATCACTAAATTTTATTAATCACCTAAGCCAATCAAATCCAATCAATTTAATTCAAATCAATTCAAATCAAAACATGGCTAAGGTAATTAATTTAAAAAGGAATTAAATAAATCCTAATTATACCTCATCACTTGCAAAAACTATCTTCTAGCCTAAATTAATCTAATTAATTGGCTATAGTCCTAATTAATTATCTAAAGCAATCAAAAGCTTAAATAATTAATTTCCTTATTTTTGAATGAATATATTAATTATAATTCATTTCATTAATATTCCCTCTTACCTAACCTACCTCAACCACCTTAACCCTGGGTTCAAACCCATCCCAACCTATTCCCCCCATGCTAAGCCTGATCCTAATCTTAATCCCATCTTAACCCCGTTCCTAATGATGTCACATTCCTAATCCTGTGATTAGGAATCCGACCCACTCCCAAAAGTCAAACTTCTCAAGCTTGACTCCTTCTAAGTCCACCTTCTCAAGCTTGGACCTACACCCTCACCATGCCTCTTAATTGCTCTCATTAATGGAGATTCCTCAAGCCCATGTCTCATTAATGCCTTTGGCATTAATACCTCTTACACCTTATTAATGGCTATTACACCTCCATTAATAATCTCTCTCTCTCTCTCTCTCTCTCTCTCTCCACATTTCTTCTATAAATAGAATGAGTTTTTGAGCTCAAATGGCCCTTAATTTTTAGTATTGAAAGCATTGTTATGCTGTTTAGATTACTTGTGAATCCATATTGCATCTTAGATTTAATATTATGCATTGTTATTATCTTCATTTTTAGAGCTAATATGCATGTTTCTTAATCATTTAGATTACTTTTTATTCAAATATTCCATTCTTAGGTTGTATATGTCACTGATTTGTGCATAATCTGAGGGCATGATTGTGGAATTCTTCAAACTCCTCCTAGATAGGAAGCAACATATCGGTTGTAGTGTTTAGTTTGAAACCCTTGCTTTTATGCTTTTTCACTAATATAATGACCCATTGAAGTGTCGTGTTGCAGATAATAGGTGCACTAATTAACACACACATCTCCTAGGGTGGATGTGTAGTTGAAGCTTTACAACGATCTTGCAAGTTCTCTTGGTATTGAGTATGTTGGTCATGTGCTTGAGAGCTTCATTAAAATGTTGTGTTGTATTTGGAGCTTAACATGGATTAATTAGTGTTGCAAGGTGTGCGCCCTTGGTCTCCTTTCAATGTGCATCATGATGCTTGGGTTCACGACATGGCTTAACTACCTCCCATGTTCTATAAGTCTAGTAGTTGCATCAAGCATTAACAAGTTGATCTTTTGGTTCAATGGCAACCAATAATTGGTATGAGAGCCTAGGTCATGAGTTCAAACCCCACACTTGCACTAGTGGGGATTGTTGCAAGGTGTGCACCCTTGGTCTCCCTATGATGTGCAACATGATGCTTGGCTTTAATACATGGCTTAACCACCTCCCATGTTCTATAAGCCTAGTGGTTGTATCAGTCATTAATAGGTCAATATTTTGGTGCAATGGAAATCAACAATTAGTTGTAGGTGCTCATGGATACATGGAGACTTGGGAAAGGTTAGAGTTCTCTTGGGATTAAAGTCATTTGTTGAGATGTGTATTCTTTGGAGGTTTTAGAAAGAAGATCTATGAGCCTATACTTGGATATGGATGCGGGTTCATGATGTACCTATAGAGGAGATTGTTCTTAGAGAGTCTTGGTGACTCATTTACCTTGGAAGAGCATTCTCATTCTCAACACTTGGGTCTACTTGACAATTTATCATCTGAAAGGTATTATCCCATTCTCATTTTCAAACACATTATATTTTATGATTTGGCTTCTTATGGATGTAGATCTTGAGCTATAGATAGCCAGTTCTACAGGGTTCATTTGAGGGATGCTTGGCATGGTTTTCTCCTTGTGCAAATGAGTTATTTTATGACATCATTTATGAGGATCATAGGAAATTATCATTAGACTTATTTTCCTAGTTTGGTAATGAATATTTTGAGTTTGATTTTCCTTGGTTAAAAAGGGCTTACATCCACAGTCATTTATATGATACACTTTTTTCATTTGATTTATGAGATTGATTAGTTGGGTGTTGAGACTTTTCATTTGGGGTTGTAAAGGATATCATACTTGACACAACATAGCATCGAGGTGTTGCTAGAAGGACACACCATGATTTACTGGTTTTCTCTCTTCATTCCATGGCTACTTTCTATAAGTTCATATTCATATGATTTGGGAGAGTTATGATGACATGTTATAAGAGATTATGCATCTATTTGTGTTTCATGTGTGGATCATTGTGTTTTTTCTTGATAGTAGATGGTTTTAATTACTACCCACATGTTGGTATGAGTGTTAATTGGTAGGCTTGATATGCATTGATCTATTTTAAATTTGACATTACCCATGCAATAAGAGTTTCTTGACGTGTATGTTCTTCATTGATATGTTTCATACATGGAGCTTCTGATTGCAGTTATGTTGCATATATTATTGACACGAGTTTATAGATGATGTTGATATCTAGGAGATATGGATGGTTAAATGTATTAGCATATGTTGTGAATGCTATTTCCAATCATATTTTTTTTTAAAACCTTTGAAAATAGTTTGGAGCCTTTATTATCACTTGGATTTGATGCTAGAGATTCATGTGATTTCATGTATGGCTAAGATGATCTAATTCATCAATGAACCTTATGCAATGCAATGTATGTAAGTGAGAAAATGTTACGAATATGTGTAATGTAGGAGTGGAAAAGAATAAAGTTTTTGATTTTATCCAGTAGCAAATCAAGGGTGTTGACCCTTACACAACCACAACCCAAAGGCATCAAAAGAGATCAACAACACACTAGCAGTAAAGGTGTTGACAATTACAAGGATAGACCATAAGCAACACACTAGTAGAAAGGCTATTAGCCCACCTCAAGAGTGGGTAGACAATTCACTCACAACATGGGGAGGAGAATGAGAGGCTATAGAATGATTTACTATGCCATCAGACAACTATCCATGTGATACTATCACTAGAAATCCCATCGCAGGGTGGAACAACTGGTGAAACTCTATTTGAAATATTGTCAGCACAAGGGGCATAATGCTGAGAAAGATGTACATCTTGAGATGAAGATTGGAGCAACCCATGATTAGTAGACAAAGAAGGGTACACATTGCCAGAGGGGGCCGCACCGACAATAGTAGGAGTATGATCCACATGGACGGTAGAGGCCACATTTTTTGTAGGAGCATCATCATGATTAGAAACAAGAGCTTCATCATGAGGGAAGTCATCACTAGCCTATGACACACTTTAGACCAACTTATCATCATATGCAAATTTCAATATTTCTAAATATAAAGTTATTTTGGTCAACCATATTGTCTAGCTAAGTTAGATATCAACCACAACTTTTCCAATTGGAATTGTGTACTAAATGTTTATTGTATACCACTGATGGGGAGGTCACCTTTCTCTCCTAGACTCCTACTCTTTCTTAGGAATCTCACTTTGGACCCTATTCACTTCAAAATCCTCTAGACTCACACTTGAGTCTCTTCAAGGTTACTCACAGACCCTAACTAGAAGGTTTTCTATGCTCCCTCTCTCCTAGGTTTCCTACCCACCGAAATGTCCTACTCTTTACCTTATCTTGCTCTCCATGACTGAATAAAGTCAGTCATGCACCTTTCTCCTTCTATCTCTCTCTCCTACAAGTTCTCTAGCCGGACCATTTAGCTCACCTAGGACTTGTCTACAATTCTGACTAGCCTCTTCTCAAACACAAACACAAAAATAGAATAAAAATACATGAGGGATGCTTCTTGACGGTCACACTCCATAGGGTGGATTATAAGAGTAAAAAAGAATCCATGGTACTTAACTGAATTCAAAATCCTACTCTACAGAAGTCTGTACACAATAGAAACACGCACAGAAAACACAGGAAACTATTCTTTATTGAAAATCTGACAATTACAATGTAAACTGAAATATTCTTGCTAGTTTGCTCAGTCTCAAATTTCTCCAATCTCTGATACGAGTTTCCTTCCTTTCTTATATATTCGGCCTCTTCTTGATTTGTAACCGTTTCTAGGTTACCTGCCCGCCTGAGGATTCTAACTACCTCGGCTCTTCGTCTTCCTCCCGTAACTGTCATCAAGATCTTCCTCAGCATGGTTTTCGACGTGGACATCATTTTCCTTCGTGTCACTGAATTTTCCAATTCCCTCTGCGATGTTGACAAGTCAACATATTTTCTTCCTCTGTCTGTGGCATCGTAACTCTTTCTCAGCTCGGGTCCCGATCATACATTTTCCTCACTCTGACTGTTAGTCGCAATGTCGCGAGTCCTAATAGCCATGCATGCCGATCTTGTGATACGTTGTTGTCGCGTTATCGCAAGACTGAGTAACTTAACCACCTATTATCCTGCGATCTTGCGACCCACTGTTGTCGCGTCACCGCAACACTCATTTACTTAACCACCTGTTGTCCTGCGATCACACGACACACAGTCATTTCATTGTCGCAGCACTTATTCACTTAACCGCCGATTACCTTGCGACTTGGCGATACACTGTCGTCACATTGTCGCCACACCTATTAACTTAACCGCCGATTATCTGCCGAATGTGCGATAAGCCTTGTCGCGTCATCGCAAACTGTTTCCTGCTAACCGCTGAGCATCTGCCGACTTTGCGATAACCATTGTCGCTTCATTGCGAGCTGTTTTATCCTAACCGCTGAGCATCTGCCGACTTTGCGATAACCATTGTCGCTTCATCGCAAGCTGTTTCAAGTTAACCGCCGATCATCCTGCGACTTTGCGATAAGCCATTGTCGTGTCATCGCAGACTATTTCATGTTAACCGCCGAACATCCTGCGACTTTGCAATAAGCCAAATGTCACTGGCTCGCTCTTGCGCTAGGAGTTAAGAACTGTTAGGGTTTATGAAAAGCTGACTGCTAACCGTGATCTGCTCCCGGACCACCTCTGTTAGATTGCTAGGGCTTCAGAGCTAAACCCTAGGGTGCTCTGCACCAACCACTTTGGTCCAATTACCCAAAAAATAAAATTATTTGAAAAACTTTATGTTCTAAGAACTCCTAATCTTATAAATAATATTTTAAAAATATAAAATAACCATTTTGAAAATCTATGCAAAATTTTCAAAAATATATATCTTTTGATATTTTAATTGGTTTTAATATTTTGTGAAGGAAAAATACAAGGTTGATTTTTTGTCAAGTAAAAATATTAAAATTTATATAAAATTTTAGAAAAAAAATGTAGCAAAGGAAAAAATATGTTCATATGATATACTTTTTTTTTTTTTTTTTTTCTATTTTGAATAAATAATTAAAACAAAAGGTGGCATTAACTGGGAAGAGTTAAATTTTTTATATTTTGGCACAATTAGATTTTTAAATTTATTTACAAATAATTGAAGAAAATATGATAAAAAATTACTATAAATACTATATGTAACCTCAATTTCAACATTTTATTAACAACTAAATTTTAGTGTTTATTTTATGAAAAAAATTATAAGCAATTTTTTTTAAAATTATAAACATAAAATACAGTTACAAAAAAATATTTTTATTAATTTACATCTTTTTCAAATTTCAAACATATATGTCTCTTTCTATTGATTCACTTGAATCAACATTCACCATTTTCTTTATAAAAGTGTGAGAGAGGGTACTATACACTATTCCTAACAAGAAGCATGCCAAGAAGAGAGGAATACTTGAATGTCTCAAACAATTGTCTATAGTCATAACTCATCTCATAGGTAGAAATTATCTACCCTCCTTGTACATGTCAAATTGATTTGGTGAGATTGGAAAACCGCATTTTAGTTAGGTTTTGAGACATCTGTGTTGGTGACATTACGAGGGGCATGAGTGTAAGAAGAAATGGTGGTTGAAAGTGCTTCCCTATCCCATCTTTCTTCAGTTTGTGGATGAAAAATAAGATGTTGTATCTTGGTAAAACTCTAGGGTAAAATTTAGACCAACTTATCATCATATGCAAATTTAAATATTTCTAACTATAAATTAATTTCGGTCAACCATATTGCCTAGCTAAGTTTAAGTTAGATACCTGTCACAAATTTTCCAATTGGAATACTATTTTGATCCAATTACCCAAAAAATAAAATTATTGAAATTATTTATATTTTAACAACTCCTATTCTTATAAATAATTTTTAAAAAACTATTAAAAATATCATTTTTTCAATTCTATGTAAAATTTTCAAAAATATATATCCTTTAATATTTTGATTGGTTTTTATATTATGTCAAGAAAATATATAAGGTGGATTATTTGTTAAATAAAAAGATTAAAATTTATTACAATTTTTTGAAAAAAGTAATAAATGAACAAATCTATGTTCACATAATATACATTTTTCCTATTTTGGATAAATAATTAAGACAAAAGGTGGCCTCAAACAGGAAGAGTTATATTTTTAATATTTTAGTACAAGTAGATTTTCAAATTTATTTATAAATTATTAAAAAACTAAAAAAAAGATATATGCACTAACATTTCAAGTTATTAATACATAAAAACATGTAGACCTTACGGCAAGACATATTGTCAATTAGTGCCAAAACACTTAGTCATTCTTATGATTACAGTGTTAGCCGAGCCAACACCTTGCAGTGTTGACTGAGCCAAGCAGTTGTAGTGTCGACTGAGCAGTTAGTTCCAAGCAGTATCTGCTGAGTCACCAGTGTTACTTGAGTTGTATACCAACTCTGAGTGATCAATGTGGATCGAGCACCCAGTGTCAACCGAGTGCCAAAGTTGCCAAGTTCACTGTATCGCCTGAGTGTCAGTATATCACCCGAGTGGATTACTGGACCCAAGTATCAGCATTAAGATGATTTAGTACATATTGTTTGATACTATTTAATATGATAGTAGCCAACTTATGGAGGTAATTGATTTGGATAGGTATATATGTAAGATACTTTGTTTATCCAATAATAAGAAGATATAGTAAAAAAAATATCAATCATCAAAACAACATTGAATACATGTATGGATGTGAATATGAAGAGGCAGATTGATTAGAAGGCTAAAAAAATATAAAGGAACAACAAAGACTCATCTATCACATTCATGTGATCAGTTCTACATCAAAGGATCTTATTCGACAAATCAAAGTTGCATAGCAGATCATTCACTGATTCATTCTAACAGGTGTATCAATCAAATCCTTTAACAGGGTGGACCTAACAGTCCTTCACAAATATCCTAGAAAAGTGCATACTTAACTGTATTGTATAAATCCTTTCACAAGGTGGACCTAACAGTCCTTATTGCTCCTAACAGGGCAAACCATCAGAAGTGGTCAATTGTAAGCCTTAACCAGCCAACTTTATTACTGCAGCTCTAAAGCTTATGGGTATCATCCCCACCCCAGTTTTACTTTCTATTTGGAAGGTTTCTGGGTCACCATATCTTGTGTCAAGTGTTATGAATGTTTATTTCTTTTCTGTTCCGTGCATGCAATTAGATTAGACAATCTAATAAAGGATTAAAGTGAAGAAGTTTTATTGGTTCCCGATTCACCCCCCCTCTCAGCCACCTAGCCTACAATATATTTCCAAAAAAGCATTCAAGAAAAATGATAAAACTTACTATAATGACACTCCATGTAACCTCAATTTCAATATTTTATTAGCAAATAAATTTTAGTTTTTATTTCATAAAAAACTATAAGTAATTATTTTTTTAAAGATTTTAAATTACAAACATAAAATACACTAAAAATACATATTTTTATTAATTTACATTATATTAAAATTCAAAACATATATGTCTCTTTCTATTAATTCAATTTAAAAAATTAAATCAATAATAGTCTTTTCTTTTAAAAAAAAGACACAGAGTACAATGCACTACTTAGATCAAGAAAAGAGTACTTTGATGTCTCACACAATTAAATATAGTTGTAACTCATCTCTTAGGTAGTAAAGATCTTCCCTCCTTATAGACATCAATTTGATTTGGTGATATTGGAAAACCACTTTTAGTTAGGTTTTGAGGAATATGTGCTAGTGACATTAAGAGGGGCATGAGAATAAGAATAAATGGTGATCAAAAGTGCATCCCTATCCAATCTTTCTTCAGTTTGTGGATGATAAATAAGATGTTGTGTCTTGGCAAGACTCTAGCATAAATATGTTGGGGAGATGAGTTCTTTCCATCATACAGTGTTGATTAACTGATAAATATCTAATGGAGATGATGAAGACGGAGTGATACCGAGTATCTGTGAGGCCTCACCTCGACCCATCATAGCTTTACTGTTTGATCACACTTTGACACTTTATGTTTTTGATACATTGATACAATTTTTGTTATCCTGACAGAGACTCATGATATTATGTTATGATGATGATTATATTGTGTGGATTACATTTTGACATGGATTAGACCTCGAACAGGTGATTGACTTTGATTATATATGTTTAGATCAGTGAATTGATGAGAAGACTGAATTATAATTAGACTTGACTATTTTATGGATGTTATGTCAGGGTGATTAAGGAATTCTTATGTTTTAAACATTTATGTATGAAAATTTTAATTAGGGACTTAATTCTGCTTATTGATTAATGTTGTTAATTATGAATTGAAAATGTATATTGCATGCAATTTTATCATCTTGGACTACTGATGCTCGAATTTAAGTGTGCAGGAAAGGGAACCATGGAATTTTTGGAGAACCAGGGCTAAACACATGTGAATTGAATAAGCCAAGGTTTAATCCAATAAGGGTTTGAAACCTCATTGTAATGTGACCCTTGTTGTAAATGTAATCTGGATGTGTGTTAATAGTTTTAATTTATGTTGTTATTTGGACATGTCATTTGTGAATGTGATGTGTATTTTGTTGGTGTCACTTGACACTTGTGTTGTCCATGTGGATAGTGACATGTCAATTGGGGCTTGGGAAAGAATCACTTAACCTTATATGACATTATATTAATCACTTGCATATAGATGCCTTGTAGGGATCCTATCATGTTGGAACTCGGATTTGAACCTTAGGGGTACTTTGGAGGGATTACAAGTGACCCTAGAGTGTATTTTTGACCAAAATTAGTTAACCCTAAGGGGGTACCTTGGGTTAGGGCTATTTTTTACCTATGGGAGAAACCTAGGTCACCATTATGACTCTCCAAAATGCCTACTTTTCAAAAGTGGCGAAAATAGAGATGGTCTTATGCACCTAACTTGTCCCACACTCCTTGCTAACCTCTCAATTAAGAGGGGAGACAAAAATATAGTTGTCATATCTCATCATTGCTAGTTCTTGAGTACTTTTTTTGGGGGTCTTTTTAGAGGGTTTTGGGAGACTTAGTGGGTGTTCACCCACTCTCTAATTTTAGAGACAATTAGGGTTTTGGAAGGGGAGGAAAGATAAGGATTTGGGCTCTTCTCAAGTTTCATTTTTCCATAACACAATTGAAAGGTTGGTTTCTCTTGCCATGGAGTGCTTGATTTGTTGCAAGAAAATTTGATGTATTGTTTTATGAATATGAGATCTTGTATGAGATTCATGTATGTAATCTTGTGTAGTGTTGTAGTATGTAAATTTTGTTGTCATGTGTTGGGGAGGGAATGCATTTAGATTTTTTTGTATCACCCTTTGTTTCCTTGAATTGGGAGTGTTGTTCATGGGAGTGAAGGCATTACTCACCCCTTGAGAAGGGAAGAAGTGGCCTTGGGTGAAGGGGTTAGTTGGGCTCCATAAATTCATCTTAAAAATATTATATTTTGGCATAGAAATGACTAATGTGTATATGGAAGCAATGCCAATATAGCCTTGGAGAGACATGAAAAATTCTTGATGAGAAATTTGGAAATTGTAATGGCATTTTCCTCCTTGGAAAATCCCACCTTCACCATTCTTCAATGGGTTTGTAAAACTCATTTGTGAAACCTTGAATGGGAGTTTATTGTTGTTTTTGTGCATGTAAAATGTTGTGAGAATTTTGGATGTGAAACCTTGTTTATCCTTGGTTCTCCAAGCTCGGGGGTGACCTCCTTGAGGCCTTGGTTGGGAGGTGAGATTCCCATGGTATCCCTCATGAAATTTGTAGGTTTTTAAAGTCATGAAGATGGTGCAAGAAGCTTGAAAGAAATCTCTATTTGGGGGTAGTTGTGTGCAAGCAACTTCAATGTTGCATAGTCACTCTTGTATTGAAATTTATTTTGTTGATTGTTGTAATGTTCAATCTTGAAGCTTCTCAAGCTAGATGTGGAGAGATATCCTTCTTATGTAATGATCTATTAAAGTAAAACATGATGTGTACCATTCAAGCATGGTATAAATTTATCATTTTGAAGATGTTGTAATATAGATTGTAAGCTTATCATGTTGTAAAAGATAGAATCCTTAGTCCATGAATATTGCATTTTAATTCTTAAAAGAAAAGAAGTTAATCACCCATGAATAGAAGGATGACCAAAATTGAAAGAGAAGAATAATATTGTAATTTCATTCCCTACAATCTTAAGAAAATTTGCATTTTGAAACCTTCATAGATTCAACTCCCTTCAAACATAAAAATCTCCATTTCATTTGCATCTCTTGTGAAGAAGAAATATCCTTGCTATCAAAACAAACCAGATTTGTCAGTATGATAATATTTAATCAACTAATGTTATTAACCTTCTTAGTATATTACCTTTTAAATCAATCCTATCGTGCACTATGATCTCCTACCAAAAAAATGAACCAAGCAAATCTAAAATGTAAGAGCTTATAACAAAGCCCATAACATTTTCCAGCTTTAGAGCATAAAAAGCTCTCTGAAATTTGTATGGGAAAGAAAATATTCTCTTACCATAGAGAACATTCCTTTCCCAAATGGGCTTCCCTCTAATTAAATTCAAAATCATATTTCAGTAAATTAAATATGCAAATTAAATCCTAATTACCTAGTTAAACTCATCTTATTCTCACCCCTTCCGTGGGTCCCACTTTGTTCTCTCACCTTTTTTGCATAAATATTGTATTGTGCTAAGTTCAATATAAAAATAAATCACTTTATCTAATAGGGCTGAACTACTTGGAAGTGGCGCCACCTTTCCCTTGCTGCTCACTTCCCTAAACATTCTGACATGACCTTTTTCCAAAGTCAACTCCCTTCTCCACTTTCAAAATTTCCCTTGGGAGGAAGAGATCTTGGGTGGGTCCCAGCAAACCATCACCACCCTTCCCTAGAAAATTGTGCCACCTTCCTTTCATGCAAAATTTCTCTCCTTTCATGCAAAATTCTATGCAATGGAAGAGAGTAAATGGTGGGTCCCTCCCCCTATACTTGTCCTTTTCAACTTGCATGTTGAGAATTCGGTCCCCTTCACCTTTGCATTTTATTTTTTTACCTTGCCTTAGGAAATGTTAAAGTAATGAATTAGTAAGTAGTATGGTGGGCCCAGTGTATGCCTTGTCACCCTGTACTCTCCCCTATTTGCAAATTTTGCAACCCATGCAATGTTTTATTTGTAAATAAAGGGATAGATTAATTGTTAGTGGGTAGTTAGGGTTAGAGGTTAATGGAGGGTTAGATGTATAAGTTAATAAGTTAGTTAGAGGTTAGTAGATAGTTAAGCTAGTTTATTAGGCCCTTTTTCATATTGGTTTTTAAATTCTTTCTGGTAGCATTTCTTTGCACATTAAATTAACTTAATGGTGTAGTATGTAATATTAGGTATAAAACCTTAGTGTTTAATTTTTATTGGTATTAGAATCATTTAGTGTATTAATCATGTTTTAAATTTTAATTGATATTGGAATCAATTGTCAATATAATAGATAATCATTCTAAATAGATACTTAACCTTAGTTGTTAGGTTAATTTATAGTGGTAAGATTTGTGAACTTAATAAATCAAGATTTCTGTATAAAGTATTGATTAATCTGTTTGAGAGTCAGATTGCTCAGTCGATTCAATTATATAGTTAATGTTTAATTTTAGTTTATTTTCAAAATAAGGGGGGGGGTTATATTTCTCTTGTATTCTAGGGGTTAGGGCTTGTATGCTCGTCTGTAATTAAAAGTAAATTTAAATGTTGAATTAGGAGATATTTCAAATGTCTAAATAAAAATTTAATTTAAAGTTGATTGTTAGGAGACTGATGAGTTAGGATTGAATGTATTTTCTTAAAAAGAAATAATCTTATTAATGATGCTAGCAGGTTAGGAAATCAGGATTGGTTGTAGCTATTGGATTTTAATTTGATAGTTGGTTGTTATAGTGAAATTATTATTCAATTTTAATCTTGTCAATCGTTCAATGTTCATGTATGATTGGGAGTAGAATATTTATCTGATTGGACTTGAACTAGTAGTTAATGTTAACCATAGCTAAACTTGAACGGATTCAGTTGTAATTTAGGTGTATAATTAAATAAGCATTAAGACAACCTAGACCAACATGTGTTCATAACCTCTAACTACCACCTTGATTCTTAAACATGGTATCTGTGTTAGATCAACCTAAGTTGAGTATTCATATAACCCAGGGAACCAGTTGATACCCTATTTCACGTCAGTCTATGGCATGACCCTTATTCAGCCTACGTATTTACCTTGTATTCATAGGTTAACTCTATCTTGCTATCACTTTTCCAACTCAACTATTGTTAGTTGTACGTACTTATGTGCTTTAAAAAAAATAAAATTTTTGTGTGTGTGTTTTGCCCTAGTTTTGGGCATGACAGTATCATGATTATAGAAATGGTTAGATCAATTGTTGTTTTGTCATTGATGTCAAGCAATTGATTAATCAATTTGTATTATGTTACCATATCTTAAGAGGAGAAGTTGAATGGGTGAAAAATACATATAATAAAATTATGAAGTAATGATGATATAGTTGTTTTCTACTATATATTTGATGTTATCGAATCAGTACAATTGATTGATCAAGTCAGAAACTGCAATGAGTTAAAGTTATACTTGAAAGAGTTACTTTAGCGAGCTAGACAGAGTCAGTCAGTAGAATTTTATGTGAGTCAGTCACAAGTTATCAAGCACCGAGTGAAAGTCAAGCACCTAGGACCGAAGATGAGTTAGACACCGAGCAGTGAATGAAGTCAGTTATCGAGTTGCAAATCAAGTTTTACCGAGAACAAGATACTAATTATAAATGATGATAAGATCAAATTTAATGCAAAAAAATGATGAGTTGGATGATGAAATGAATTAAATGATGTTTGTTACAAGATCTACAAATGATAAAATTCAATGAGAATATCTAAAGCAAAGATCAAGTGGTTAAACAAAATTGTGAAGAGTTCCAAGAAAAGTTCAAGTTTTGAGGTAAAGTGAGATGGTTTACCGAGTTGTGAAATATGAAGATGATCGAATGACTGAGCGCAAATAAAGGAAAATAAAATTAAGGAGATTAAGAGAAAAAAGTATGTCTATATAAAGGATGAGAAATATGAACAGATAAATGCTGATGACGAATTGAACAAAGAAGAAGAAGCTTAAAAACAATATTTACTGAGCAGGACAAAGAACTAGAGATTGAAGAATCTATAGTTTGATCAAGAGATCAATATAGTATGTGATGCTAGTATTCAATTAATCATAAAGGATTTGACACAAGAAAAGGTAGTTTCTATATTTACAGATCAAAGTTTATTGTTTCTTATTAATGTTTGTAATAGAGAACTCTCTTAACTGAGTGGATTTAACAGTCTTATTTGTAAAATCTAGACTTAGGTGACATTCCAAAAGAGTGTTTAAATACCTCTAACAAGGCCACTCCTAACAAGGTGAAGATCTTAAGAGATCTAAGGTAAATCCCCTAATAGGGTCACATTTAGCAAATGTGTTTGTAATCTTTAACATGATAAGTTCTTAACTGAGCATAATTCAGAAGGGTACATTTTTATTGTGGGTTACAATTCCCACTGAGGATTTTCCCAAACCGGGTTTCATCATTGAATCTGGTGTCAAACAAGTTAAATCTGGAGTTATATAATTTGATCTGATGTTACTAAGTTTGAATGATTAATTTACATATATGAGATGTATTGCTGCTCATGTTATTGAGTTATTTGGTGAATTGGTTATTTACTGTATTCAGTATTACCGAGTGAATCAGTGAGTTTAGTTTTAATTGTTTAAGTTTTAATTTGCCTGATTCACCCCCCTCTCAGTGGGACCAATAATTGGTATCAAATCTTAGTCACTCTGAAGTGATAAATTTAAAAGGACTCGAGTCAAGATCTAAAGATGTATAAGAGGGAAGCACGAAAGCTGAATAGGGATCATTTCTCTACATGGAAAAGTAGAATGAGGTTGCACATGTCTAGAGTAGGAGAATATGGACTTCAATTTATTGATAATGAATATGTAGCACCGACTACTACACCTATGAATATCTGTGAGCAAAGACAGAAATATGAACACACACAAGTCATGATTGAGATTGCTTCTACACTTACCGACTAGGAATATGATGAGCTTGATGGTTGCAATAATTTGAAACAAATGTGGGATAAGATTATTTTAACCTATGGTGGAGATCAACATGTTTAGAAGGCTAAAGCAGAAAGCTTGAGAGGAAAATTTGACTCTATGAGGATGAAGGAGAGAACATAATACAATATAGTACAAGACTTAAGGAGACTGTTAATTCTATTAGAGGAGATGGTGGGATAATAACAAAGGATGATGATATAATAAAAATTTTGAGAACCCTGCTACTGAGTTACACTATTCATGTATCTACTATACAAGAGCTAAGATCTATAACCCAGATAAATGTTTTACTGGATGCTACTATTGGTAAGTTAACTGTATTTGAGTTAAATGTTTTTGACAATAGTTTGCCTGCTACTTCTAAGATTGAATCTACATTTAAGTCTACTTTAAAGATTGGAAAAGCTAGGGAAGCTTCTTCTAGAGATGGATATTTGAGCAGCACTAGTGAGAAATTTTATAGTTGCACTAAAGGTCTTGAAGATTTATTTACTAAATATGATGAGAATGAAAGATAATTTGAAGCTTTGTTGGCTAGAAGGATAAAAAGAGGCAAAGGAAAATACCGATGTAAGTTACCTTGAAGTTTTTTAATTGTGATAAATTTGGTCACTTTGCATCTAACCATCCAAAGAAAGATACAGAGGAAAAGAAAGATAACATAGATAAGGACAAAAAATAAAATAGATCTAGGAGATACGGAGACTACAAAAACAAAGGTAAGAAATATTTTCATATTGCTAATGAAGGAATAAGTGATGATGATTATTTTTATAGTGATGATGGAAAAGAAGTTGTTTATATTGCTATAAAAGATGATTCTGATGAAGAAGAACGTAGAGCCCTAATATCACAAGTAAGAATGAAACATGGATTATAGATAGTGGTTGTTCACATCACATGACTAGTGACACACTTAAGTTTATTTCCTTGAAAAATCATGATGGAGGTTATGTTATATTTGGTAATGATGCTCCATATCCCATGAAAGGAAAATGATCTATAATTCTACTGAATAACACAAGATGTGATGATGTTTATTGGGTTGAAAGATTAAACTATAATATGTTGAGTGTTGCACAACTGAACAATATAGGTCACCGACTGGAATTTCAATATGGAAGGGTGAAAGTATTTGATGAGAAGGATAATCTGATTGCTTATGGAGAAAAATATAAAGGTAGTTTATTTTATCTTGATACTTCCATGAAGAGTTGTTTGTTTTCTAAAGTTGAAGATGTTTGGTTATGGCACAAAAGGATTTGTCATGTTAATTTTGACAACTTAATCAAAGTGAGTAAGAAGAGTAGAGTAAGAGGACTACCGAGACTAGAAAAACTAGAGAATGCTATGTGCAAAGAATGTCAGATGGATAATATGACTAAATCTAGTTTTGTAAGAAAGACTTATGTTACATAGGGAATTTTGGATTTAGTACATAATGATTTATGTGGACCCATGAGGAATCAAAGTTATTATGGAGAAATATATTTTATTTTATTTGTGGATGATTATTCTAGAATGATGTCTGTAATGTTTTAAAAAGAAAAATATGATGTATCTCAAATGTTTCAGTGATATAAGGCCCGAGTTGAAAAAGAAACTAGAAGACGGTTGAAATTTCTGAGATCCGACAGAGGAGGTGAGTTTACTTATGACGAGTTTACATTGTTTTATAATGAGAATGGAATTAAGAGATAATTGTCAGCACTGAGGACACCACAATAGAATGAGATTTCTGAGAGAAGAAATAGATATATTGTTGATTGTGCTAGGACACTAATAATTGAAAAAGGAGTTTCATAGAAATTTTGGAGAGAAGCTGTGAGTACTGCTATTTATACATTGAACTAAGTGCAAATGAAGAAAGGTATCAACAAGACACCTAATGAAATTTGGTATGAACACAAACCAAATGTTAGTTACTTTAAATTTTTTGGGAGAAAATGCTATATTCTAAAAGATTCTAGAGAAGGAAAGCTTGATTCAAAAGAAGAAGAAGGGACATTCTTAGGATATTCTACAAGGAGTAAAGGCTAAAAATGTTTGAACAAGGTTACTAACAAAGTGGTGGAAAGTGCAAATGTAAGAATTGATGAATTTGTAGAAAGGAATGAAGAAGATATTATGAAATAACCAGAAGATTATAAGAAGTTTGTATATGTAAAACCTGATTCCCTTGATACCTTATTGAGAGAACCTACTAAGGAGGAAGATGAACAAGGAGTTCCACAACTCAATGATGATATTAAAGAACCAAGAGCTACTAAGCCTATCAAGGCAAAGTATGTGAGAAGGCACCATTCCTTGAGAAATATTATTGGAAATAAGGATGCTGGAGTGATGACCATAAGCAAGGTAAGAGAAAATACATGTTTGATATCTACATTTGAGCCTAATAAAGTTAAGGAAGCATTAGATAATGAAGATTTGATGAAAGAAATGAAAGAAGAATATGATCAAATTGAGAAGAACAAGACATGGACATTAGTACCCAAGCCCAAAGAAAAAAATGTTATTGGTACTAAATGGATTTTCAGAAACAAACTAAATGAGCATGGCAAAGTTATTAGAAATAAAGCTAGATTGCTTTGCAAAGGTTATGCACAAGAAGAAGGAATTGACTATAGAGATAATTTTGCACCTGTTGCTAGATTGGAAGGAGTTAGAATACTTCTAGCATATGCTACTTACAAAGGATTCAAGGTATATTAGATGGATGTTAAGTCTACATTTCTTAATGGGATACTTGAAGAATACATATACATTGAGCAACCTGAAGGATTTGTTGAGAATAAAAATAAGAACAAGGTATGTAAGTTACATAAAGATTTAAATGGTTTGAAACAAGCACCCCAAGCATGGTATGAGAGATTGCACTTTTATATGATCAAAATAGGATTTCAAAGAACAAGTGATAACAATAATGCTTACTTGAAATATGATAGTGATTATAAAGTTTTGATTGTTGAATTTTTGTTGATGATATTATTTTTTGAGGCAATGACATTTTATGTAAAGGATTTGTTGATGAAATGAGAAAAGAGTTTGAGATGTCAATGATTGGAGAGATTAAGTTCTTTCTAGGTCTATAGATACAAAAAGTTACTAGAGGAATCTATATTACACAAGCCAAGTATATCAAAGAGATTCTTAAAATTTTTGGTATGGAAGATTTCAAACCTGTTGGAACACCTAAGGTTACTGGATATAACATACGCTATTGGAATTGTTACAATATTTTCTTCTAATCTAAAGGAAACGCATATATCTACAGTAAAGACAATTTTGAGATATCTGAAAGTCACAAAAGAGTTTGATTTATTGTACAAAAAAGGAGGTACTTTTGATTTGCAAGTCTACACTGATGCAGATTGGGCTGGAAATGTCGATGACAACAAAGTAATAGTGGAGGCACATTATTTCTAGGTGAAAGATTGGTTGCATGGCTGAGAAAGATACAAATTTGTATTTCATAGTCTACTACCTAGGCTGAATATGTTTCTTCTATGAATTGTGCAAACATACTATAGATTAAGAAATTACTTGAAGGTATGCAAGAAGTGATCACCGATCTGGTTACTATTTTTTTTGATAATACAAGTGCTATTAATATATCAAACAACCCAGTTATGCATTCAAAGACCAAGCACATTTCTATCAAGTATCACTACTTGAGAGAACAAGTTCATGAGAAGAATGTGAGATTGGAATATATAAATTCAAAGGAACAATTGGATTATATCTTTACAAAGACACTACCTAAAGATGCTTTTGAGTATTGTTCAGGCTTAGAATTGTCACCCTAAATCAGGCATTAAGGCTTCATGGCAATTCTATCTGACAATGGAAACCTCCTCTAGCTGTGGGTGAACTATGGATGAGGAAGAATCTCTAGATTCTAGGCCGGTTCCTATCTGATATGGAATATCACCTCCTGATTGAAAATTTAACCGAGAAAAAGGAAGAGAGATTTAAAATTGAACTTGCATAAAAAAGGTGATACACCAAGGAGATTCAGATTCTTTTGAAGCTTCAAACTGGCATTCACTTATCATACCCTGATGGATCTCAGCACTATCATTCACTGCTCAATACATAGGTTAATTGAAAGGTGACAACTAGGGTTTGACCACAAGCAGTACTATTACCATTAACAACATGCATATTCTACAAAAGGCTTATATTCTATAATATAGAATAGGAATCGATGCAATTCACTAAACCATATTCCAAAGGTATTACTCTTATATGTAGAGAATTGAAAAGGAACTTGAACAGATGATCACAACAAGATGTATGTTAAAAATGGGGCCACTATATTCTTCTCAAAATTTGTATATAAGTTACATGCATGAACTCCGAAGCAATGGCAAGGAATAATGAAATCCTCTTGTACACAACTGAAATTACAAGCATGGACTTAAACTGGAATACAAAGAAAAATGAATCAAGAACAATAGGAATCAGAAATTCACTAAAGCTCTTTTCTCCACCAATTTGACCCCCCAAACATAAAGAAAAAACTTGCACTAAATAGCCAACATGGCTTATTTTCAAATAATCTTCCCTCCAAAAAGAAAGCCCTCCAAAAAACCCTCCATAACTATAGGGTTTAATAAATTTTCCTAAGACAAAAACCCTAAGTTTTAGACCCCCAAAACTATATCATACCAATTAAAAATGTATCAATTACATCCCATTTGAATACATGACATTTTTTAGAAGTGTTCTATCAACCTATTCAAAACCTGACTACCTAACATCAAAGGGTTAGAGATACTTATCAACTCAGCATCAACCCATCTCTGACTCTGTCGACACCATACCACTGTGGTCGATGCTGCTGTGGTTTGGTAACCAGCATAGTTTGTAATTGATTTGATCACCACCAGTTAGAAGGGACATTTTTACCATGTCGTGGCACAAAAAGGTACCAATGTGGCAATGTCGATGCATTTGAACTGTAATTGCATTTACTCCATCTGACAATGGATTTCAAATGAGAGTAAAACACAATGTATTACATTCATCGGTTTCATTTTCATCTTTAGGGTTTTGTGTTTTTCTCTGTGTTGCCGCCATGTTGAAAGTGGAAACCATGAATCTCTGCTATGTTTCTGCCTCTATTCTGTGGAGAAACTTTGAGTTTCATGACCTTTATGAGGGAAAAGTATCGTTTACATGCTCAATGTAACACATGGCATCTTTGTTGTCGCATTCTTCCTCAATAAAGGCCGTGGCTTTTGATCTTCACTTGCTTCGAACACGGGCTCCAACTGTAAGTTTGCTTGCATTTGCTTTAATGTTGGAATGTTTAATAATATATTGTCATCATGCCAATACAAAAGGCACTACATAGTGATTTGTAACTTGGAGTTTCTTTTCTGTTGTTTTACCACCATTTCGGGTTTTGAACTGTAGTGTATAAAGAAGACTCGAGGATTTATTCTCTATTTTTGACCACCATTGTACATTTGGAAGCTATTCACTGCAATCTTGGAATGGTCTTAAGATGTGGTTGAGGTGTCAAGCCCATGAACTTTGGTTATAAACTGGGGATGTCTCAGCCACAGCTTCAAGACTCATCCCCAGTTCGTTGTGTGACATGGAACTACACCACTGCTAGTCTGGAGTGACCTCGAACTGTGGTTGGGATATTGAGTAACCATGAACCTCAACCTTTACTACTTAGTCATCTCATCCATAGCTTCAGACTTATCCCTAGTCTATAGCGTGACAATAAAAAACCACCACTGCTGTCTTTCTCCTTCAGACCCATGGGCAACAGACCAATTTATGATTATCTTGTCTCGACCTCTATGCGGGTTTTCTTCAACATTTTTTTAAAAATGTAGCTTATGACTGAAAGATACAGTGTATACATTTATTTTTAGCTCTATGACATCTTTCAGTCATAAGCTTCACATTTTTTGTGTGAGTTGCTACAGTCATGAATGGGAACATGAAGACATACCCCACTTTGCACATACAAATAAGTTGGCTCCATCTGTTGTTTATTTCTCTTCTTATTGCATCAATATGATCTTGATTTTATTAGTGTTTGCTATATGTCGGTGCTCTCTGCTTGATGTTGACTGTAGCTTTAAATCTTTGAAGGAATAAGTTTAGTATCGAGCCCATGAAGTTCAGTACTGCTTGTTGTTGATTTAATGCTTGTTTCAATTTTGAAGTGAAACACGGGATTTGTATCATCAGAATGTTTTAATAAAAACATCATTCTTGCTGTCTTCAAATACAAGTAATTAGCAAGCACAATATATGCTTCTCTGTTTGATGACACTCCACTGTTTAAAAACACATATAAGACATTTGAACTGCAACATTATGTTAAAAAACACTTTTAGTTCACAGTCTTAATGAAAATTCTAAGCATCTCTTTAGCATGTTAGCACAAATATGTTGAATATGCTACTGTCTTTATTGTAAAAATAAACTATTTTTCTTTTGAAGTATACATAGGAAAGAACAAACCCATGGGGTTCAAGCACGGGCTCATGACTCCCATGGGTTTTACTTTGAAACAATTAATCCATTCTGCATATATTTACATACCTTGTTCTGTTATCAAGAATGTACATCTTTTCAAAACATCAATATGAGATGTAAACTCTGCAAAAAGAAACTTTCTCGAGAGTTTGTCTAAAACACATTATGTATTGCAATATTTCAGCATGATCTCATTTGATGAAGCTCCTGGATATCTTGTAATAATTTTCCCTTATGTTTGTTCTCTGTATGTGCACACCCATGCTGATCTGAGACTGTTAATTTCTGTCCAAACTTGCAGTTTTCACATCTTTTGTTTCATGCTTTTACTCTGTCAGATTCAGCTGCTTAAAAAAATGAATTCAATGGTATCTTCTCATTTAATACAGTTTATGCACACTCCTTATGTATGAGTTTTTCAACTTTTATCTTCCAAGAGAACTTTTAACAGATATTTTGAAGCATCATATATGTGAAGAAGCACTTACTGTAACAACATTTTCTCATTCTCCATTATTTGCATAAAAACAATGATTCTTCAGAGTCTTTCAATCTGTAATTCTCCAACTTCCTTTGTTTATGTCCTTTCTGTAGCATCTTTTGACTCCTTCATGTGTCTACATCTCATCCTTCTTATTTATATGAGAAATAACATTCTGAGATATCAACCATCCTTTTGCATATAATGGCTTATGTGAAGTTTGAGCACGGGCTCGTGACATCCATTGCATCATTTTCTTTTGTTTCCTGCATTCAGTTATAGATACCTGTCCATTTGGACACAAAATAACACTCAATTTATTAGGTCATCAAATCATATGCACCAATTAATATTTGTGAGTGAATATAAGATAACATTCACTCATGAATATTGGTTGGTTTGTGTTATTTGGTGAACTCATAGGTTGATCTAATCATGAAAAAGGTTTCTCAGATGGTAATACTAAATCCCTTTCATTCAGATATCTGATTATATAGAGAAGAATAACATATGTGAAAGTGATCATACATAGAAAAAGGTTTCATGTTTAGAACAAGTCCCTTTAATACTATTCTTCATATATTATAGATGAATGTTTTCTCATTACATTGATTTCATCAAATTGATATGTAGTTTTCAGAAAGATTGATCGTATGCTATTTATGTTCCATGTATTGCTTAGATCCAACTAGATCTAACATCTTTTTCACCATGATGCAGGTAAACCCTAAGAAGACCTATATGCAGATGAAGATGGACTATGAAGACCTAGGACCTAATATGCAACCAGCAATGGAGACCTAATATGCAAGCATCAAAAAACCAACCACAAGGCAATGCATGGGACCTCTACTCCATACTTTGAATTATGCCTTTTATTCTGCAATGTACTATTGTTTTGACATGAAAAGAAAGATGAAATAACATTTGTATAATACATTTAGCTTGAATGCACAATGTAATTGATCAAAATTGTAATTTAAAAATTCTGAAATGTGATCAATTCTTAGAGTACAAAATGACAATTTATGAAAATGAATGTAATTATAAAATGTTGATTAATAATACCTAAAGGATAATATTAATGGGACACCTAAAATGCAATCTCTTCATATTTATGATTATTTTGATGCATGCTGAAAATTAGGATAACAATTTTGGCGACTTTTGCTGGATGTCTTCCTGCTAGACACAACCAGATACCTTTATCCTTGGGAAATGTAGTTGGGAATCCTTGAAACCCTGAATGCAATCATTATTGAAATGAAAATGCAGATATCCTAGACCTAATGCAACCTAAAGACCTAAGAAACCTAGGGACCTATGTGCTTGGACAACACTTATTGAAAATGAAACCTAGACTAAAACCTAATCCTCAAAGCAAAGCTTGAGGTGTATTCCATTAACTAGAATTTGCAGAACTTCTCCATCAGTTGTAGACAACTGATAAGCATTGTTTTCATTGCAGGCTATAATAACAAAAGGGCCTACCCAAAAGTTATCAAATTTATCATGCTGCCCTGGCCTACTCTTTAGTACATCCCACTTAAGTACTAGATCACCTTCTTTGTAATCCCTGGATGTATTATTCTTGTCAAAAGACCTCTTAGTTTGTGCTTGGACCAATTCCATAGTTTCAAATGCCTTTCTCCTTTCTTCTTCTAATTGCAATAAATTGACATACCTTAAGGCAAGGGGATCTCTTTCCTCAAAAAATAACATCTGATCAGCTAGCTGTAGTGTAGGGAATTCTATAGATATAGGAAATCTAGCCTCTTTTCCATAAACAAGAACATAGGGTGAATTCCCAATAACCTGCCTAGGTGTAATTCTATCCAGCCACATAGCTACCTTCAACTTAGAGTGCCAATCCCTCTTATTTCCTTGCAAATTCTTCTTGATGATCCTGATTAGGTTTTTATTGGTAGATTCTGCAAGACCATTACCATGTGGTTAGTAATTAGAAGAAGTACTTAAGTAAATACTATTCTTGACAGCCCATTCTATTATAGCTGTTCCAATAAAGGCTAAAGCATTATCTGATATGATTGACTGAGGAAATCTAAACCTTGTAATAATATCATTATAGAAATTCAGAACAACATTTTCGGAAGATTCTTTTAGTGCAATTGCCTCAGTCCATCTAGTGAAATAATCTGTGGCAGTTAAGATCCATTTATGCCCTGCACTAGAGTTAGGGTTTATTGGGCCAATAAAGTCCACTCCCCACTTGTTGAATGGCTAATCAACAATGATTGGCTTCAATGGTAATGCTACCAGCCTTTGCTTTCCTGCAAACATAAAACAACTTTGGCATCTTCTTGCCCATGAATGAGCATCCTTGAATAAATTTGGCCAATAATAGCCAGCTCTTAGAATCTTCCATGCTGTAATATTGGGGCTGAAATGCCCTCCACAATATCCTTCATGAAATTTAGATAGAATCTTGTTTTGATTCATACAATATATACATTTAAGAAGCATACCAGCAAGATCTTTCCTATACAAAATGTTATCAATTAGCACATAAGGAATAGATTGAAGCCTAAAGTACCTTCTCTTGGCTCTGTCAAGGTGTATTGGATATTGACCAATTTTTAGAAATCTGGTCATATCTGACAACCAGGATGCTGAATCATTAGTAAGTATAGAATTACCTTAGAGGAGGTTGGCCTCTTCAGTAGTTCTAAGCTAATATTCTTCTTCTTCCATCTTAGCACACAAACCTTTTCCTCTAACCAGCTTGGTTACATGGATTTTTACATCATATTCCATGACTTTAGTTATCCACCTTGCCCTTTTTTCACTTACATCTTTATTCAACATAAACTCTTTAATGCTAGGGTGTGCAATCATTAGATGTATTTTATTCCCAGCAACTAGATGCTTAAACTTGTTTAAGGCTTTTATAATAGCTAGCACATGTCTTTCTACAAAGCTATATTTTTCCTCATAACTATTCATACCTTTGCTAAAAAAGGCTACTGGCTTCTCCTGTCCATCCTCATTCTTTTGCACCAGTATTGCTGAAACTGTATCAATACCACCATAAGCATATAAAACAAAATCCTTAGAGAAATCAGGATTAGCTAATGTAGGGGCTGAAGATAAGGCATGCTTGATTTTCTCAAAACTCTCTTTTCCCTCAGCAGTCCAACTGAAAGGCACATCTTTTTTCAACATAGAAGTCAAATGTTTCAATAAATTTGCAATATTGGGAATAAAGCATCTAACAAAATTTATCCTTCCAATAAAACTCTGCAATCCCTTTTTATGTTTAGGCAGTGATAGCTCAAGAATTGCATGAATCCTTTTAGGATCAATTGTTGTACCTTCTTTAGAAACTTGATACCCCAAAAGTTTGTCTTCATGTACTGCAAAGACAGACTTCTTTGGGTTAAGAGAGATTCCAAACTCTCTACATCTCTACAAAATTTGTTTCAAATTATCAATATGCTGGTTTGCAATCTTGCTGTAAATTGTAACATCATCTAGATATACCAAACCAAATTTATACATTAAGTTTTTGAAAGCCATGTCCATTGCTTTCTAAAAAGTGCCCCCCGCATTTGACAACCCAAATGGCATCCTTCGGTAGGCCATTGTACCCCATTTAGTAGTAAAGGCTATTTTGAATTGATTAGATTCCTTAACTAAAATTTGATTATAACCAGCATATCCATCCAAGAGTGAGAATCTTTCAGAGCCTGAAACATATTGAAGGATATATTCCATGGAAGGGAGGGGATGCCTATCTTTTAGAGATGCCCTATTAAGGTCTCTAAAATCTACACAGAGTCTTATCTCTCCATTTTTCTTCCTAACTGGAACTAGGTTGGAAACCCATGATGTATGCTTTATTGGGAACACTATGCCTCCATCTAAGAGCTTTCTTAATTCTTTCAGCATTAAAGGCTCTAATTTGGGGTTTATGGGCCTTTGCCTTTGCCTGATTGGTTTAGCATTTGGTTCTTACTCTATGGTGTGTTGAGTTAGTTGGGGATCAAATCCTTTTAAATCAGCATAATCCCAAGAAAATACATCACTATATTCTCTAAATAGATCAATAAACAATTCTTTTTCCTTGGGAGAGTTTATTTTACCAACCTTTAGATACTTGTCTCTGAAAATCTCCACTTTGTCATAATGATCCTCTTTAACCAGCAAACTGGTTTTACCTTTTCTGAATTGATCATCAGAATTAAAAGTTGATTCTAGGCTAACCAATCCCCTCGAAAGCTTATTACTCTTTAGCTGAATAACTTGGTTCTCCATTTGCTGATCATAGCTTTCTCTTTTAGGAGCAATAAACTCTTCAGTTTCTATCATAAAACTTAAGATGTGTTCATCAATGTAAAATACTTGCCAATTAGCATCATTATCAGGAATAGATGGTCTTGCCACAATTTTAATATGTGACTGGTTTGAAATCAGTCCTTTATTTTTTGTAATTAAAGCATGTGCACCAATACCAACCAGTCTATTAGCATGTATATTTTTCCTTCTAGGTATGGAAATGAGATTAAAGGCATCAAAATATGTCAAATTATCAAACAATCTTGACTTGTACAGCTTTAGGAGATCATTTTTAACAACATTAATACCTCTTACCTATCTCACTATCAACTCACTTTCCCCAAATTCTCTTAAACATTTGATTCCTCTTTTCCTAGCCCACTCCAAGCCTCTGATCAAGCTTTCATACTTTTCTACATTGTTAGAACATGGAAAAGATAACTGATAAGAAACATAAAATCTATCACCTTGAGGTGAAATCAACATAGCTCCTGCACCAATGCCATCCTTATTCTTAGACCCATCAAAATACAAATCCCATAGCTGGTTAGATAATTCAGATTCAGAACATTGATTTTTAATTAGATTAGGAACAACTGAATCAGATTCTAACATCACATAATTACCAAAACCAGCATCAAACACATCCATTTCTTGGTCATTTCTAGCTGCCCATTCATCAAGAGCCATATCGGGATACTCTTTAGTTTGTGTGTTATAAGATGAACTCTCATTGATTTCATCTGGATCCATGATCACACAACTTGCATTTATGGGACTGGGATTATAAGGCTCTATATGGTCTTTGGCCCATAATTCTAATTTTATGGTCACCTTAGCACCATACCTAGTTCTAAAATATAGGTGAGACCAATCTAATGAGAAATATCTATCTATCTTGGCTCTGAAGTCTCTTGATAAACATAAAGCAAAGTAAGGAGGCAGATCTATGACATAGATATCTTAGGAAATGGAGAAATTTGGACATGAGTGCAAGGTTAGACTTGCATTTTTAACAACCCCAACAGCTTTAACTAAAGAACCATCAAGTTGAACAACTCCTTTCTCAAGAGGTTCATACTTCAAATCCAATATATCAGCTATACTCTTTGTCATGATAGTGCTGGTTGCACCACTGTCAACCATACAATTATGCACTAATTTGTTTCCAATGATTAATGAAACATAGAAAGGAGGAGGATTGACATTTGCATATTTCTTACCTCCCTTTTCTATCACCTTCTGGATTTTTTTGATTTTGTTTCAATTGGTATTGCTGGCTATTTTAATTCTGCAAAATTTTTACTTTCTTGTGATGCTTGCTGCTATACTTTACCAATCTTCTTTTCCTTTTGTTTGACTGCTTCATCCTGAATCACTGAAGGCTCTGAATTGGCCAAGACCACTCTAGGAGTATGATGTACAACTTGATGTGGAATTTCTGTTCCTTTTGATAGTTCCTCCTTTAATAAATTAGTTTGCCATGGAATAGCTAATGAATCCCACATGGAAATAGAAACATTCATCTTTTTCATACTATCAACAATGTTATAAGGAACAACAAATTGTACCTTCTGAGGAGACTTACTAATACTCTGATCTAGCTGTTTATGATATTGTATTTCTCTGGTCACATGAGTAGAGGCCCCCTTTAGGATTGAAACTGGTGGAATGAGTGATGATTGATTTGTAGTAGCTATCCCAGCAGTTGATTGCTCTGATTCTAGGGCTCTCTTCCTAGCTCTGGTATTTGCTGATATGGATGAATCACCATTTACTCCATAGAAATCTTCCTCTTACCAATTGAGGAATGCAGTGTTAGGAGCAGTTGTATCACAGTGTTACTGAGCCTCTTCAGTGGATACAGTAGGTTGTGAATCTATGATACTTTGAACCATTAAGGCTTGATTGAGCACTCCATTAGTACACTTAGACTCATTGTGTTGTTCATTACAGGGATAAAACCATTCATAATCTACAATGAGGTTATTCTAGCTAGGAACAATATCCCTAACAGCATTGAGAGGTGTTGGATTGTATGGTCTATAAGGCCTTTGATTCTAGTTTTGCCTATTTGCATTACTATTTCCTTGATATTGCTACTTATTACCTTGATAACTGGGCTGATTAGGCTGCTGAGATGAGGAACTAGCAAATTGATTTTGAGTATGGGCTATGGGATGGCTTTGTTTCCTTTTCAAGTTCACTAATTCATTCCCAAAAGTTTGTAGCAAACTCTCAATCTTTTGCTGGCTATTTTTTATACTTTGCAATTCACTAGGAGGGACCATAGGAATAATTTCTTCACTTTTGTAAGATGAAAATGGAGCTAATGGTGGAGTAATCAATGACATATTGGGCTGGATATTGGGAAAGTAAGGCATGGGTGGCCTAGGAGCTATCTTTCCTACCTGAATGAGACTATTCTCTACCTTTAATTGCAATATCATAGGCTTGAGGTAAAGAATATCCTCCCATGGACTGGATCATTACTAAAATACCACTATTCAAGCTTTTGAGAAAGTATAGAAAAGCATATTCGGTAGAGGGTCTTACCGTGGCAGGAATCCTATTCCAAGTTTTCTGGAATCTGAGATTAAAATCACTTAATTCCTCTTGAGGAGCTCTTTTGATAGTAGTTAATTTCTCTACTAAAGACAAATTGTCAGATTTATCCTCAAAAAACTTAGAAAGATTTTTCCCAAAAACATCCCATGTAGCAATAGAATTTATTGGAAGATTTCTGAACTAGTCAAGAGCTTTACCTTTAAGTGATGTAGCCAACAGCTTCATAGCCACATCTTCCTCTGTGACATGGTGGACATTGCACAGGGATGCAATATCTCTAATGTGTTCAATAGCTATTACTTGACCTTCTCCAGTGAATGATGGCAGGCCTTTCAAGGCAGCCAAGAGTATATTGTTGTGATTTACAATCCGGAGAGGACTACCTTGGTCAACAGGGACAAAAGGTAGATTTCTCGCCATTCCTACAACTTGTGGTATTTGTTGCTGAACGTCAGTCACAACAGCAACTTGAGTATGTTGAGTGGCCTTCCTTTGGTAATTCTTCAAATTGTGGGGATTTGCTGCAGTAACACTTGTAGAAGCTCCAAAAATAGAATTATCTATAGACAAATCTTCAATACTTGGAAATTCTGATCCAGAATGAGTAGGAACACTCAAATCCTTAGGAAGATTGATCTCTTCAAAAATAACCTCAAGTTCTTCTAAATTCACAGCTTGATAATAAAAAATGGGATTATCAAATGAAGAGAAATTTGAATTCAATAGAGCACCTCTTGGATCTTGTGATGTTCTTCCGCATCTGGATGATCTTCCTCCTCTTTTGCTTGACTGTAACTCCTCGTACACAAATCCTTTCTTGTTTGATCTTGTTGGAGTTCTGCTCATTAAAATCCACACTGAGAGCTAAAATCAATCACAAAACTTAACTCAGAACTGAGAAGCAATTTGCTGTCCCACTAGGTGTGCCAAAAACTGTTCAGGCTTAGAATTTTCACCCTAAATCAGGCATTAAGGCTTCATGGCAATTCTATCTGACAATGGAAACCTCCTCTAGCTGTGGGTGAACTATGGATGAGGAAGAATCTCCAGATTCTAGGCCAGTTCCTATCTGATATGGAATATCACCTCTTGATTGAAAATTTAACTGAGAAAAAGGAAGAGAGATTTAAAATTGAACTTACATAAAAAAGGTGATACACCAAGGAGATTCAGATTCTTTTGAAGCTCCAAATTGGCATTCACTTATCATACCCTGATGTATCTCTGCACTATCATTCACTGCTCAATACATAGGTTAATTGGAAGGTGACAACTAGGGTTTGACCACAAGCAGTACTATTACCATTAACAACATGCATATTCTGCAAAAGGCTTATTAGCTGTAATATAGAACAGGAATCAATGCAATTCACTAAACCATATTCTAAAGGTATCACTCTTATATGCAGAAAATTGAAAAGGAACTTGAACAGATGATCACAACAAGATGTATGTAAAAAATGGGGCCATTATATTCTTCTCAAAATCTGTATATAAGTTACATGCATGAACTCCCAACCAATGGCAAGGAATAATGAAATCCTCTTGTACACAACCGAAATTACAAGCATGGACTTAAACTGGAATACAAAGAAAAATGAGTCAACAGCTATAGGAATCAGAAATTCACTAGAGCTCTTTTCTCCACCAATTTGACCCCCCAAACATAAAGCAAAAACTTGCACTAAATAGCCAACATGGCTTATTTTCAAATAATCTTTCCTCCAAAAAGAAAGCCCTCCAAAAAACCCTCCATAACTATAGGGTTTAATAAATTTCCCTACGACAAAAAACCTAAGTTTTAGACCCCCAAAACTATATCATACCAATTACAAATGTATCAATTACATCCCATTCGAATACATGACATTTTTTAGCAGTGTTCTATCACCCTATTCAAAACTTGACAACCTAACATCAAAGGGTTAGAAACCCTTATCAACTTGGCATCAACCCATCTCTGACTCTACCAGCACCATACCACTGTGGTCGATGCTGCTATAGTTTGGTAACCAACATGGTTTGTAATTGATTTGATCACCACTAGTTGGAAGGGACAGTTTTATCATGTCATGGCACAAAAATGTACCAATGTGGCAATGTCAATGTATTTGAACTATAATTGCATTTACTCCATCTGACAATGGATTTCAAATGAGAGTAAAACACAATGTATTCCATTCATCAGTTTCATTTGCACCTTTAGGGTTTTGTGTTTTTCTCTGTGTTGCCGCCATGTTGAAAGTGGAAACCATGAATCTCTGCTATGTTTCCGCCTTTGTTTTGTGGAGAAACTTTGAGTTTCATGAGCTTTATGAGGGAAAAGTATCATTTACATGCTCAATGTAACACATGGCATCTTTGTTGTTGCATTCTTCCTCAATAAAGGCCATGGCTTTTTATCTTCATTTGCTTAGAACTTGGGTTCCAATTATAAGTTTGCTTGCATTTGCTTTAATGTTGGAATTTTTAATGATATAGTGTCATCATGCCAATACAAATGGTGCTGCATAGCGATTTGTAACTTGGGGTTTCTTTTCTATTGTTTTACCACCATTTTGGGTTTTGAACTGCAGTGTATAAAGAAGACTCAGGGAGTTCTTCTCTGTTTGTGACCACCATTGTACATTTGGAAGCTATTCACTGCAATCTTGGAATGGTCTTAAGCTATGGTTGAGGTGTTGAGCCCACGAACTTTGGTTATAAACTGGGGATGTCTCAGCCACAACTTCAGGAATCATCCCCTGTTCATTGTGTGACATGGAACTACACCACTGCTAGTCTGGAGTGACCTTGAACTATGGTTGGGATATTGAGTAACCATGAACCTCGACCTTTACTACTTAGTCATCTCAACCATAGCTTCAGAGTTATCCCTAGTCTGTAGAGCAACAATAAAACACCACCACTGCTGTCTTTCTCCTTTAGACCCACGGGAAATAGACCAATTTATGATTATCTTGTCTTGACCTCTATGTGGGTTTTCTTCAATATTTTAAAAAAATGTAGCTTATGATTGAAAGATACAGTGTATACATTTATTTTTAGCTCTATGACATCTTTCAGTCATAAGCTTCACATTTTTTGTGCGAGTTGCTATAGTCATGAATGGGAACATGAAGACATACCCCACTTTTCACATATAGATAAGTTGGCTTCATCTATTGTTTATTTCTCTGCTTATTGCATCAATATGATCTTCATTTGCTTAGTGTTTGCTGTATGTTGGTGCTCTCTTCTTGATGTTGACTATAGATTTAAATCTTTGAAGGAATACATTTAGTATCAAGCCCATGAACTTCAATACTGCTTGTTGTTGATTTAATGCTTGTTTCAATTTTGAAGTGAAACATGGGATTTGTATTGTCTGAATGTTTTAATAAAAACATCATTCTTGCTGTCTTCAAATACAAGTAATTAGCAAGCACAATATATGCTTCTTTGTTTGATGACACTCCATTGTTTAAAAATACATATAAGACATTTGAACTGCAACATTATGTTAAAAAAAACTTTTAGTTCACAGTCTTGATGACAATTCTGAGCATCTCTTTAGCATGTTAGGACAAATATGTTCAATATGCTGCTGTCTTTATTGTAAAAATACACTATTTTTCTTTTGAACTATACATAGGAAAGAACAAACCCATGGGGTTCAAGCACGGGCTTGTGACTCCCATGGGTTTTAATTCAAAATATTAAATCCATTCTGCATATATTTACATACCCTGTTCTGTTATCAAGAATGTACATCTTTTCAAAACATCAATATGAGATGTAAACTCTGCAAAAAGAAACTTTCTCAATAGTTTGTCTAAAACACATTATGTATTGCAATATTTCAGCATGATCTCATTTGATGAAGCTCCTGGATATCTTGTAATACTTTTCCATTATGTTTGTTCTCTGTATGTGCACACACATGTTGATCTGAGACTGTTAATTTCTGTCCAAACTTGCAGTTTTCACATCTTTTGTTTCATGCTTTTACTCTGTCAGATTCAGCTGCTTAAAAAAAATGAATTCAATGGTATCTTCTTATTTAATACATTTTATGCACACTCCTTATGTATGAGTTTTTCAACTTTTATGTTCCAAGCAAAATTTTAATAGATATTTTGAAGCATCATATATGTGATGAAGCACCTACTGTAACAACATTTTCTCATTCTCCATTATTTGCATAAAAACAGTGAATCTTCAGAGTCTTTCAATTCTGCAATTCTCCAGCTTCCTTTGTTTATGTCCTTTCTATAGCATCTTTTGAATCCTTCATGTGTCTTCATCTCATCCTTCTTATGTATATGAGCAATAACCTTCTGAGATATCAATCATCCTTCTGCATATAATGGCTTATGTGAAGTTTGAGCACAGGCTCGTGACATCCATTGCATCATTTTCTTTTGTTTCCTGCATTCAGTTATAGATACCTGTCCATTTGCACACAAAATAACACTCAATTTATTAGGTCATCAAATAATATGCACCAATTAATATTTGTGAGTGAATATAAGATAACATTCACTCATGAATATTGGTTGGTTTGTGTTATTTGGTGAACTCATAGGTTGATCTAATCATGAAAAAGGTTTCTCAAATGGTAATACTAAGTTCCTTTCATTCAGATATCTGATTATATAGAGAAGAATAACATATGTCAAAGTGATCATACATAGAAAAAGGTTTCATGTTTAGAACAAGTCCCTTTAATACTATTATTTAGATATTATAGATGAATGTTTTCTCATTACATTGATTTCATCAGATTGATATGCAGTTTTCAGAAAGATTTATCATATGTTGTTTATGTTCCATGTATTGCTTAGATCCAACTGGATCTAACATCTTTTTCACCATGATGTTGTTAAACCCTAAGAAGACCTATATGCAGATGAAGATGGACTATGAAGACCTAGGACCTGATATGCAACGAGCAATGGAGACCTAATATGCAAGCATAAAATAACCAACCACAAGGCAATGCATGGGACCTCTACTCCATACTTTGAATTGTGCCTTTTATTCTGTAATGTACTATTGTTTTGACATGAAAAGAAAGATGAAATAACATTTTTATAATACATTCAGCTTGAATGCACAATGTAATTGATCAAAATTGTAATTAAAAAATTCTGAAATGTGATCAATTCTTAGAGTACAAAATGACAATTTCTGAAAATGAATGTAATTATAAAATGTTGATTAATAATACCTGAAGGATAATATTAATGGGACACCTAAAATGTAATCTCTTCCTATTTATGATTATTTTGATGCATGCTGAAAATCAGGATAACAATTATCTCAGAGGTAACTTAGGGGTTCCTCCCCTATCTAATGTTCACTAAAGAGCATGAGGTATGTTGTATCAATTCTATATTTCATTAGAATATCTATTTCTAAATTGATGTTAGTATAACACACTTTAGGTGATTCCTGAAGTTGTGAAAATATTTTTGTATGTAATTATTTATGAGTACATGTTAGGTATAATCCACTATTGAAACAAGTTTTCAGGAGTATGAAGTTTTGGCATTGTTGTCAAAGAGGGAGAGAATGAATTGATGACATTTATCCTTAAGAGAGATATTGATATTGAGAGAGAATGATTTAAAAATATTTACTTATGAAGTAGATTCATAATGTATGTTACATAAACAAAATATTTATCCAAGAGGGAGATTCAGATCAAAATGGAAACAAAAAAATCAACTCAGAGGGAGTACAATTATCTATTTGAGAGCCACCATCATCAATTTCTATAACAATGTTATAGTGGTTGCCATAAATGCCAAAGAGGGATATTTTTGATTAACTAATAAATATATGATGAAGATGATGAAGACTGAGTGATATCGAGTATCATGATTGTAGAAATGGTTAGATCAGTTGTTGTTTTGTCATTGATGTCAAGCAATTGATTAATTGTTTTTTATTATGTTACCATATCTTAAGAGGAGAAGTTAAATGGGTGACAAATACATATCAAACATGATGAAGTAATGATGATATAGTTATTTTCTACTATATATTTTATGTTATCAAATTGGTACAATTGTTTGATCAAGTCAGAAACTACAATGAGTTAAAGTTATGACTGAAAGAGTTTCTTTACCAAGCTAGACAGAGCCAGTCGATAGAATGTTATGTGAGTCAGTCAAAAGTTACCGAGCACTGAGTGAAATTCAAGCATCGAGCACCAAAGATGAGTTAGACACTGAGAAGTGAATGAATTTAGTTACCGAGTTGCAAAGAAAGTTTTACCGAGTACAAGATACTGATTATAAATGATGATAAGATCAAATTTAATGCAAAGTGATGATGAGATGGATGAGGAAATGAATTAAATGATATTTGTTACAATATCTACAAATGACAAAATTCAAAGAGAAGATCTAAGCCAAAGATCAAGTGCTTAAAAAGTATTGTGAAGAGTTCGAAGAAAATTTCAAGTTCCAAGGTAAAAGTGAGATGGTTTACTGAGTTGTGAAATATGAATAAGATGATCGAACGACTGAGCACAAATGAAGGAAAATAAAATTAAGGAGATTAAGGGGCAAAAGTATGTCTATATAAAGGATGATAAATATGAACAAAGCAATGCTACTGAAAAATTGAACAAGAAGCTGAAGAACAACATTTATCAAACAAAACAAAGAAACAAAGATTGAAGGATCTATAGTCTAAGAAAGAGATCAATAGAGTATGTGATGCCAGTATTCAATTGAGCTTAAAGGATCTGGCACAAGGAAATGTAGTTGCTATATTTATAGATCAAAGTTTACTGTTGCTTATTAATATTTGTAATGGAGAAATATCTTAACCGAGTGGATTTAACAGTCCTATTTGTAAAACCTAGACTTAAGTGATATTCCAAAAGTATTTAAAGACCTCTAATAAGGACACTCCTAATAGGGTGAAGATCTTAACAGATCTAAGGTAAATCCCCTAACAGGGTCACATTTAGCAAATAAATTTGTAATATTTACAAGGATAAGTTCTTAACCAAGTGTACTTCAGAAGGGTACATTTTTATTGTGGGTTACAGTTCCCACAGAGTTTTTTCCCAAATTGGGTTTCCTCATTAAATCTAGTGTCAACCGAGTTAAATATGGAGTTATATAAGTTAATATTATGTTTCTAAGTTTGAATGAATGATTTACATATATGAGATGCATTTATTCTTATGTTATTGAGTTATTTGGTGAATTGGTTATTTACTGTATTTAGTATTACCGAGTGAATAAGTGAGTTCAGTTTTAAGTGTTTAAGTTTTGATTTGTCTAATTCACCCCCCTCTCAGTGGGACCAACATGAAGGTGCAATTTAGGGAGATTTCCCTTGTTGTCTTCGAAAGCTACAATTTTGGATTGGAGATTCCAAACATATTGGCATATAAGCTATGGTTGATAGGCTAGTGCTATGTAATTTTTGGTAAATTGGGAAGTCTTTTTGTACTTATGTCACACAAGAAGGTCAAGAGAAGGTTGAGTAGTATCATATTCATCTAAAAAGTGTTCACATTCTACTTGGACTTTGAGGAGAGAAACAAACCATTTCAAGTTTTCAACCGACTCTCTCCCACATTTCTCTCTCATGTATATATTTAACATCGATATATTTAACAGTGATATATTGTGATGTCCCATCAGGAAGCCATGTTGGAAGAATCCACATAACATGTTACGTTTCTCTAAAGGGCTCTCAATATAATTTGCCACAAATGCATGGTCATTCTCAAAATACCTAGGGAGCTTGTTGAACATGTGTAATAAGTTTCACTTCAAAAAAGTTTTGTCTTAGGAAGTGTACCATCCTAAAAGTAAGCACTTAATTTGTGCTCATTTTTGGACCTTTTTGAGTCCACTTCAGTGTGTTCCTTATGGTAGAACCTCGTATTGCACTTAGATGCATAATCAATTCAGATATAGGTCCTCCTTCTTCTTCAAACTCAAGGTTGGCTCCAATTTCTATGCACATTTTCTTATTTTTCCTTCCATTCACAATTCATTACCCTCCTAGGTCCTTTTACATATATTTTACATCTTGGGAGTTGCACTGATTTATTAAAAAACTAAGGATTTTAGATCTCCCTCTTAGCACACAACCCTAGGTCTCAAGATAGATTTACAAAAGTCTACTTGGACAAGGCCGACTTAGGTCATCCTTGTGCAAGGTATTTTTCATTTAGTGGGCTCCAGGCCTGATGTGAGGTTGTTTCTCCTAGGTGCTTAATTGGGGACGACCTTGCAAAATTTGAGATCTAAAATATGTATAAAAGGACACCTCTTCCCCTCATTATGACATCCATAGATATCCCATCTTCATGAAAGCATTATCAAGAAAGTTATTGTGCATCCAAGGCATTCAAGTTTAAGAAAGCATCTATTGAAAGTATTCATCATCAAACATTCAAGTGCAAGGAAGTCATTCAAGCATCTCAAGTCATCATTCCATCACTTCGTCATGCATTCAAGGCATTTCCTTCCATAGATATAAATATTTTCCCCCAAAGGAGTTTGACATCAAGGAAGGAGATCTACATTCACCCATCAAATCTTCTTCTTCTCTATCTTCTTCAATTCAATATTGAGGTGTATTACAACATCTACTACATGAGGTTTTATATTACATGATTTCCTTTTAGTTTTTGTGTTGAGTCAAAGCTATTGCATCAAAATACTTGAACACATTCTAAGGAAAATTACATCTAAATGGTATGATATTGTTATGCATCAAATTTGCACCCTATCAAACTCTAAATTTTGATAATCTGGCATAACATGTGATTCACTTCTGCATGTGGGATATGCAACTTGAAATGAAACCTTCAGATTCTAGTCCAGTTCCTATTGGATAATCACCTATTTTATTTGAAACTTAAACTAAACCTTGGAAGTGAAAGGGATAGAAAGATTGCAGAAAATAACTGAACAACAACAATAAAATGTAGAAAAATCTATCCTACTAGATGATACACCAAAATGACATGAAACATAACTTTAAATGAATAAGTGTTGGCTTGATATTATCTAACTTAATGGAAAGTACAAATTTCCTGTATAGGATTTGCAAAAATGTTTCATAATAGGTTCTGGAATGACACCATTAAGGAAAATAACTTTTCATCACTTAACCAACCTTAAAATCCTAAACACATACTATAACCTGCAAATAGACATACACTCCAACAATTGGTACTTAAATGAGACAAGATAATCAAGAATGATAAAATTCACAAGATTAATTTCATCAATTACTTACTCAGAGATGCAGAAAAGGAAAAGAAGAATAAACAACTCAAATAATATCTTGCTCCAAAAACTCAGTCACTATATATTATATTTCAAATTATGAGTTATAGACATATGCCAAAATACCTCAAGGACACAAAAATGCCATAGAAAGCCTCCTTTTCATAATCATAACTAAATTAAAAATGAAGCCTTTTCAAGTATTTATGTTTCAACAAGAAACATCTCCACGGAAACAACACCTGAATCCTTTGGGAAGATTCAACAAGAAATTCTATATTTTAGGTCCTTAAAAGTCTCCAAAAGCACATGGGATAAAGAAAAGGTCAAGACACCTATCCCTTTCAGAATTAAGGTCCCTCAAAATGATCCAAATACCCTAAATAATCTAATCTATATAACTACCAAGACTCAATAATAGACCCAAGACTAGGGTAGAAGCGACAAAGAGCCGACTCAGGGTTACAAAACATCTACAAATCCTCATGCATCATGATAAGCAGAGCCACCTCCACAAAAAACTCTCTACAATATTTGAATAATCAAATAAATCTTATTCCAATGGTCACCCTTGGTGCGAAAACCCCATCGATGACCCATATTGCAATCCTATTTTATCTTTAAAATGTGGTCATCAATCTATTTTTAATACGCCTGTGAGCCCATAACATCTGGTAGTTCCACGTAGCACCTTTGGTCCCACCTTGACTTTCCCTAACCAAATGAGACACACATCACATAGGTGCAATGCCTCAAAGGATAAAAAACTTGCATCTTATGCTCAAGGAAAAGAACCAACTACATGATGAAACTTGATCTGACCACCCCTTATCAGCTTTGGAAACTCGTACCCACAATCTGAGATTGCCATGCGGCGAGAAGGTGAAATGCCTCAATGAATAACTTTATCCCATCTTTCCTTCTAGGTAATGCACAAACTGTTGGATGAAAATTGATTAAACCGCACATTAATTTCCCTTTAGCTCTGACTAGGGCTACCACCTTCCATGTGGAAACCAGGCGTAATGCCTTGATAAATAATCTTTGTTCATCTTTCCTTCAAGGAAAAGCATTGACCGTTGGATCAAAAAAATATTTTAGATGTTTATTTTACCTTTAACCCCAACTTGATCCCGCTATCTGCCATGTGTTTCTCAGGCGTGATGCCTTGATGAGTAATATTCATTCATCTTCTGCTTGAGGCATCACACACACCATCCAATTGAAAAAGAGATGAGTCAACTTTATCCTACCGTTGGCCAAAAAGAAATGGGCACCATGATCTGAAAAGGACACGCATTAACACGGTGAGATGCCTTGAACAATAAACTGGCTGCATCTCATGAATAAGGTATAATGCCCGCCGTTGGATGAGATCAAACTTGCATGACACTAGGGATAAAGAAAAGATCGCGGGGACTTAGGAAACTTTTGGAAAAATTAAGAAAAGCCCTGCTAAGACTTAGGAGACAAAAATAAAGGGCCTTGCGCATGACTTAAAACCCATGAGTTAAAATATTTAAGTGGCTCCCAAAAAGGTAATGTAAAATTATAACAGACAAGGGAGACCAAGGGTTTTACCAACACATGGAAGCATTAGGGTTGGAGATTTTACAATTAGGGCTTGGACTGAGCATGATGGAGAATGAATTTTTGCAGTCCCAACAACACCAAGGAAAACCATTGCGTAGGATATGAAATTTTGGGTAACATTTTTTGCAATTTCTGCCATGTGTTTGCTTGGTAAACATAGGAAACCAGTAGCCTTTAACATTCCATTGGGCATGAAGTTAGTTAATCACCTGATTGAAACCTAAAACATAGACTATAGCTATAGGATAACCCTTCCCCAATGATTGTGTGTCTGTTTATTATTTTGTGATACTGAAGAAAAAAAAATCATTATCACAAATTATAGATGTATTCGTGATCATTAAGCAATGATTTTCTTGTGTTTGCAGACATTGTTGCCTTTGATGCATGAATTTCCCTCATTTTTATTGTTGACAACCACCCCTACTTCAAAGAATGTGGATGCATGATTTATCGTAGTGAAACACTTCCTTCACAACTGAAACAAACCTTGAACCCTGAAATTTTTTTGAAAACTGGGAAAGCTAAAACTAAAACTAACCTAATCGTGCTTGACAACACTTGGAAAAATGAATAAATAACCTACCCTAGCCTAACCAACAACAAAATAGGCTAAATAAAACCATTTAATTGTTCACTAAAATATTTTCCTTTTCTGCCTAATTTGAAATGATAAAGATGCTGACCATAAGCAAATATAGGAAGATTAAAAAATGAAACACATTTAACCAGCTCATGCAACATTTCCTGAAGAAATAAAGTACTTTGACTTACTTTACTCTGCTGATTCAATAAATCATCATCTTATAATGAATCAACATACATCATTTGGTCTTCCTTTTTAACATATTCATATTTAGGTGCTGATATAAATTAGGCCTTCTCACTTATGTCAAACCAGGCCAGATACTTGATTGGGTAGCCTCTTAAAAGTATGAACTTGGAGCTTTCTTTGCTTGTATCTTTACTTTCTCTCTTTATTTAATGATGGTTGTCCTGTATAATTAATAGTCATTTCAACTCCTCCTTCATGGTTAGGGGAACATCATCTTCTAATAAGTCAGCTAGGAGCTCATCAAAACTACTAACCGACTGAAAATTATGAGCACTTGGTTCCAACTTGCGTTCATGCACACAATCTTAGGAAGAATGTTTTCCAAAACAAAGCTTCCTTCAATAGGTACATACTTTGACATTTCAATAACAAGATTATCACATAACACCCTGATAATGTTGTCAAAACAACCCTCCCTTATGCTTTGATCAGCTTCCATATCATGAACATCTTGCTACTGTAATAATGTGATTTGAATCACATATTCCTCATCCCAATCAACAAAAAGGGGTAAATCATCAAATAAGAGCATAAACCTTTCTTCTTTCTCAAGATAGTCTTTTGCTGCCAATGAGGTTTGTTCATCATCTTGCTCAATATGCAAGTAGCTCTGCAAATAAATTTGGTGTCTCCTATCTCAATTGGCTCTTCTCTTGAGCCTCTGCTACTTGTTCTATCAAATTTTAAACAACAACATTAACCTCCTTTTCAACTCCCTGATCTTGGACTAGCCCACAAGAGGTAACCTTGACAAGATTTGGCATCTGGAAGCTAGGATTCTGAGTCCATGAAGGTTTCCATGGAAGATTGGCAACTTGGTCATTTGGTTCAGTTACATAACATAACTCAGATTGAGGTTCAATAAAGTGAGCTAGTTGACTGTACCCACTCAAGGGCTCTTGTAGGGGCTATCTTATTTCTTTTATAGGTTTATAACTCTTAAAACTTGGAATTTTAAGCTTGAGAACCTCTTGAATTGCAGGCAGATTTGGGGCACAAGAAGATGCTTGAGCCTTATCTCTTGTAATCTTACAATTAACCACCTCATTTTCTCCTCTTTATCTGCAACTTGCTTGGAAAATACATCCTGATCATACCTTTGAGCCTCCACCTCTTTCTCATGATGTATCTTTTACACTTCCAGCTCTTGCACAAGGTTTTCCTCCTGCCACCTATATTGTTACACCAAATACCTTTTGTGACATTTCTCCTGATGAACCAACTCCTCTTGATGTTGAATGTGAGCTTGATATGACCATTCCTCCAACTACAACTTCAATTCTTGGTGGAAATCTATTCCTTGTTGCTTCTTAATATCATCTATCTGTTTGGTTAGGTCCTAAAACATACTTGTAGTATCTCTAATGTGAAAATCATGAACATTTAGAGGATGATGAAAATGATGAAGAAAGAAGGGTTCACTATAAATATATTATGTTTGCTGGGTGGGAGGGTGGCAAGCATGAGATGAATGTTGTCCTTCAAAATTTGGCATGAAAATAGCAACATAACTATTTTGATATGACTGATATTTACAGAATGGAGGAACACTTTCATGGAAAGGGGAATGATAATCCATCTAAGGCACTAAATCTTCCTAAAACTAGTAGATATGAAGTTAGAGTCACTAGATATGAAAAATAGTGACCTCTCAAAGGTCTTCAACATGCTGGATGCATATCAAAACCAACAAGAACTATGAAAACTATGACCTCTTTGTCCCATCGGGCATGCCAAAACTATTATGCATAAAATTTGCACTCTATCAAACTCTAAAGTTTGATAATCTGGCATAACATGTGATTCACTTCTACATGTGGGATATGTAACTTGAAATGAAACCTCTAGATTCCTAGCCGGTTCCTATTGGATAATCACCTATTTTATTTGAAACTTAAACTAAAACTTGGAAGGAAAAGGGAAAAAAATATTGCAGAAAAGAACTAAACAACAACAACAAAATGCAGAAAACTCTATGCTACTTGGTGATACACCAAACTTTCATGAAACATAATTTTAAATGACCAAGTGTTGGCTTGATATTATCAGACTTAATGGAAAGTACAAACTTCCTCTATAGGCTTTGAAAAAATGTTTCATAGTAGGGTCTGGAATGAAACCAGTAAGAGAAAGATTTTTTCACTTAAGCAACCTTGAAAGCCTAAACACATACTATAACCTACAAATAGACATACACTCCAAAAAATGTGTACTTAAATGAGACAAAACAACCAGGAATGATAATATTCACAAGATTACTTTCATCAATTACTTATGCTATACTTAGACATGCAAAAAAGGAAGAGAAGACTAAACAACTCAAATAATATCTTGCTCCAAAAACTCAGTCACTGTATATTATATTTAAAAGTATGAGTTACAGACATATGCCAAAATACCTCACACACCAAACTGCCATAGAAATCCTCCTTTGCATTATCATAACTAACTTAAAAATGAAGCCTTTTCAAGTATTTATGTTTCAACAAGAAATATCTCCATAGAAATAGTACCTGAATCCTTTGGGCATATTCAACAAGAAATACTATATTTTAGGTCCTTAAAAGTCTCCAAAAGCACATGGGATAAAGAAAAGGTTAAGCCACCTATCCCTTTCAACATTAAGGTCCCTCAAAAATCTCCAACTCTACTAAACAATCTGATCTGCATAACCACCAAGACTCGAGAACATACCCAACACTAAGGAAGAAGAGACAAAAAGCCAACTTAGGGTTACAAAATATTTGCAAATCCTCCTACATCATCATGCGCAGATCCACCTCCACAAAAAACTCTCTACAATATTTGAATAATCAAATAACACTTGTTCCAATTGTCACCCCTGGCACAAAAACCCCATTGACAACCCAAATCACAATTCTATTTTATCTTTAAAATGTGGCTGTCGATCTCTTTTTAATATGCTTGTGAGCCCATAACATCTTGCAGTACCACGTAGCACCTTTGGTCCCACCTTGAATTTTTCTGACCAAATGAGACATGTGTCACATAGGTGCAATGCATCAAAGGATAAATAACTCACATCTTATGTTCAAGGAAAAGTGCCAACTATACGATGAAACTTGATCTGACCGCCCCTTTTCACCTTTGGAAACCCAGACCCATGATCTAAGATGGCTAGGTGGTGAGTAGGTGCAATGCCTCAATGAATAAATTCATCCCATCTTTCCTTCCGGGAAATGCGTGAACCGTTGGATGAAAACTAATCAAACCACGTGTTAATTTCCCTTTAGCTCCAACTAGGTCCACCGTCTGCCACATGGAAACCGGGCACAATGCCTTGATAACTAATATTTGTTCATCTTTCCTTCAAGGAAAAGCACCAATCATTGGATCAAAATAGATCTATCAGATGTTTAATTTACCTTTAACCCCAACTTGGTCCCACCATCTGCCATGTGTTGCTCAAGCGTGATGCCTTGATGATTAATCTTTGTTCATCTTCTTCTTGAGGCATAAGGCACACTGTCCAATTGAAAAAGAGCTGAGTCAAATTTATCCTTCCGCTAGCCAAAAAGAAATGGGCCCCATGATCTGGAAAGAACATGTATCAACACGATGCGATGCCTTGAACAATAAACTGGCTTCATCTCGTGAATAAGGCATAACACACGCCGTTGGATGAGATCAAACTTGCACAATGCTAGGGATAAATAAAAGAGCACGGGGACTTAGGAAAATTTTGAAAAAATTAAAACAAGCCCGCTAGGACTTAGGAGAGAAAAAGAAAGGGCCCCGCACATGACTTAAAACCCATGAGCTAAAATATTTAAGTGGCTCCAAAAAAGGTAATGTGAAATTATAATAGACAAGGGAGACCAAGGGTTTTACCAACACATGGAAGCATTAGGGATAGAAATTTTTCAATTAGGGCTTGGATTGGGCATAATGGAGAATGAATTTTCGCAGGCCCAACAACACCAAGGAAAACCATTGCGTAGGATATGAAATTTTGGGTAACATATATACTTTTTTGTTTAGCTATAATCTCTGCTACATGACACCATTATTTTAATTAGATCTATTTAATTTCAAGGTTAATTCATATACAGGGGATTGACCAAAGAAATCCCCTTCTCACAAATATTTCCCCCTCTTTTTTGCGTGTAGGAACATGCGGTGGAGTTTTGGATCTAGATTTTCAAAGTATTAGAACTAGTGATAGGTCTTCTACAGGATTCACCAATTTTTATGCCTCCAGGACAAGGTTGAATTTATTGGATAAGGAAAAAATGAGTGGGATTTGTCTTGGGAATCTGCATTTTTCACAATAAAAAATTAATGGTTTCAATGTTCCAGATCTAGAACCGTTTCTCTTTCCGACAATTTTATGACAGTCAAACCCAAATTTGAAATTGATTTGTTCTCTCCTAGTTTAAAAATGAGTTTATCCTTTCTATTTCCTATTTCATTTACTTTCTTAGATCAGATTTAAATTGCTTTAATCAATCATTACATTTACATATCAGATTTACATATCATTTTCATCCCTATCATACGGAATCAAAAAACCCCCACATTATGTGGATCATGAATTTGCACCCTTACTCTTTTGGTTGTGCTAATAGGATTAACTTTGTTGAGTGTTTTGTATTCTAATGTATGTAGAACTTGGTGGCCTACCATTTATCACCATTTTCTATATTACAGGTAAAGATCATACATACCTGAAGGTTAATTTAGGGCTGAAAATACCCCTCTAGTCAAATGATCATGAGAAATGCTTTCTCGATTATAGTTTTTTGTTGTTGGAGGTTCTCTAAATCCCTTTGGAGTTGAGTATTTTCTACTATCAAATTAAGAACTATGAGTTAAAGGGGCTATGAATGTTGATTTTTTATTTAGCTTGAAAGGTGGAGTGGAGTTGCTTTAAAGAAACTCGAGTTGGATACTTAGCAACAATTTTGTTTTTAATTCTTAAAAAAAAACTATTTCTAAGTTTGTGAGGTTGAGTAAATCAAGAGTGATTTCATATATGATATAAAGTGAAAGAAAGCAAGGAAAGATTCTTTTCTTGCAAGCTAAGTAATGTAGCCAGACCCTATATATGTAAATTGCTATAGTAAACTTGTATTGTATTTTGAAGAGAAAGTTTTTAGTTAGGTTGAATAGAAGATCCAACATTTGCAAGGTTTTCCCCACACCGGGGTTTCTTGGGTTTCTTGATTTTTTTTGGCTTTGAATTTAGTTATTTTCGCTTTCACTATTATTTTCTGTTAATTAACATAGAGTATTGATTGTTATAAATCAAATAGAGTTTCTATTCTATGAATTTGTTGTGCAATTAATCTGTAGTTGGGTTATGAGAATTTAAAATGGAATTAAATCTCTAAACTTTGAATACAAAACCAATATTTGTGATGCAAATTTCAAAAAAAAAATCAGATTTTTTCATCTCTAGTTTCTTTTGTGGCTATGGAAACCAGTGTTCGATATGAGGAGAGGCTTGAGGGTGCATCTAAACTATTATAGTGGAAGGTTCAAATTACATATGTTATCTAGGAGAACAGGTTGTGGATCTATGCTAGTACAGATGTGACACCACCAATCAATGATCCTGTTGCTTTGGATTCACATAAAGTAAAGGAGGCAAAGGGTCAGAGGATCATTCTTTATGGAGTAAGAGATAATTTTATTCATCATCTATCAGGGAAAGACATCACCAAGGAGATCTGAGATACACTCACAAGACTTTATCAAAGTGACTACTAGAGTCGTAAATGATGCTCAAGGACAAATTTGCATAATAAAAAGATGTTTAAAGGGGAGAGTGTGACCTCTTACTGATGAACTATAACTGATGGAATGTTTGAAGATATTAAGTTAATGATCATGCAAGGCATTAAATTAGTTAATGTATTGTATTGTCATTGATGTCAACTTGGTATAATCTACATGGTCATGGACATATTGCCAAAGAATTCAAAGAACCATGAATCAAAGACTATGCTATCAATAATGCATATAAGTCAAGTATTCACAAAGTGACTGTATACATCGATAGAGTGCACACTGACAGTCAGAGTAAAAGAGAAAAGTCACAATGTTACCTGATGAGCAAATGCACAACAATATCAACGAGAAAAGTCACAGTGTTGCCCGATGAGCAAAGCATAGAGTAACCCGACAGAAAGAAATACAGTGTTGCCCGACGGACGGAGATCCTAAAGACATCTAAAGTCACACCAATGGAATAGTCAGTTATCATCGATGACTAACTACAGTGTTGACTGACAGAATAGAGAGTTCAAAAATGACAAAATGCTTAGCTGTCAAGAGCTATAAATAGACTTAACTGATACTTATCATTGTTTTAATCGACAAGATAAAGCCAAGGATAAGTAATGGATTTAAAGCTTCTGTGTCCAGCTGGAAAGAAGATCTCTTTGAGATAAAACTGGAGTTTTCTTTAAATCTAATTGGCAAAAGTTGTGGATCACGCCAAGAATAAAGAAAGCCAAGAAACGGTGAATCATGTATATAAAGAGACAAACCCAATTCATTACAAATTGTTTGGGGTGAACAAGAGAAGAGAGAATAGATGCTGAAGAGATTTTGAATGAGAAGAAAGTCTTCATTCAGACCTGATCAACAAGCTAAGGGAAGAGCTAGATTTTGCAGACATCGATGAATAGTGAAACAACAATACAGAGTAGAACAGTGTGGAGCAAAGGTATTGAATTGATTATATTGATCAGAGAGGTAATGTACTTACAATATATCTAAAAATATGAAATTCAAGTTGTATGTGTGAAAAAATCACTTTAATGTTTCAGTTTAACCATTGAAGCATCAAGTCTCTTAACCAAGCATGACTTAAAAGTCTTTTTTAATTGAGATAAATCCCAAGGAGTATCAAAAAGTTTGATCATAGAAAGTAGCATTGGATATGCCCGATACCTATTGAAAGACCAAGTGAGTGTTTGATCAAGGATGGTAGCATTAGATGCCATATACTAGGTGAAAAAATATCTTTTAAATCCTCTAACAAGGTCGCACCTAACAGTGTGTTTGTAACCTTTAACATGGTTGGCTCTTAACCGAGCTAAATTTAGAAGAGTGAAAATTTGGGGTACTGGTCCCAGTGGTTTTCCCTTAATAGGGTTTCCATGTTAAAAATCCATTTGTTATATGTTTATGTTTCATTACTTTACTATTTTACATTTCACATATGCAATTCTGGATTGATTGGTATACTCTAGATATTTACCGTGTTTTGGTAAATGAAAGACTGCTTATCGGTAAACATACAAAAGAAGGATTTACAAAGCATTCAGACAAGTAGTAAATTGTTATAAGTATTTCAAGGCATTCATCTTGTAGGACTAAGTATAACCAGAGGCTTAAAAGTGGTAATAAATTTTAAGGATTAATTTTTGAGGCCACTAATTCACCCCCCCTCTTAGTTATTACTAACAATTGGTATCATAGCTTGTGTGCTTAGAAGGAAGGTTTCAATACCTAAGATAAAGATCACAAGATGAATAGAAAAGATGTGCCCAAGTTGAACAAAGACTATTTTGCTTCATGGCATAGCAGAATAAGGCTCCACTTATCAGGTATTGGAAATGATGTTACTCAATACTTAGATACTGAATATGTGTTTCCCACTGGAGCACCCACAATTGAATGAATGAGAGAGAAGCATGAACACAACTGCATGATGATAGAGCTTGCTTCCTCACTCTCCAATGCTAAATTTGAAGATGTCAAAACCTGCAAGACTGCAAAGGAGATGTGGGACAAATTAATGCTTGTACATGGTGGTGACAAGAATGTTTTGAGAGCCAAGGTAGAAAGCCTTAGAGGAATGTTTGATGATCTCAAAATGAAAGAAGGTGAAAACATCACACAGTACAACACAAGAATCAAAGAGGTAGTCAATGCTATCCGAGGAGTTGGAGGTGTACTAGAAGATGATACAGTGGTAAGTAAAATTCTAAGAACCTTACTGCCTACTTATGCTATTAGAGTATCTTCCATACAAGAAATGAGAGCAGTAGAAAATAACAATGTTACTCTAGACAGTTTGATTGGAAGACTATTTTCATTTGAGATGAACAATTTTGATAATAGTGTCTTACCAACCATAGAGTCTGCATTCAAATCTTCTTTGAGAATAATTAAATCAAGTTATAAACACACTATGAGAAAAGATAGTGATAGTGAAAGTGAAGAAGATCTTGATGAAATTGAAGCACTTATGGCTAGAAGAATGCAGAGAGGCAAAGGTAAATTACCACTTGTTTGTTTTAATTGTAAAGAGATTGGACACTTTGTTGCAAGATGTCCTAATAGAAGAAAATATGACATAAGTAATGACAGATCACTTGAAAAGAAGTATGACAGAGGTGATTACAGAAGCAACTGACAATCAGAAATAAGAGATACCCGAGACTACAAGGACAAAGGAAAGAAGGCCAGTTACCTAGCTAAATGCAAATATTATGATACTGACACTGAATCCGATGAAGACATCGAGATGGTGTTTGTGGTAGTAAAAGATAATTCAGATGATGATGAAGAAAGGTATGTATAAACTACACTCATATCTAAAGTTGGTAAAAAAGATGTCTAGAAAACAGATAGTGGCTACACTCACCAGATGACTAGTGACAAACAAAATTTTGAGAGTTTTGAATACTATAATGGTAGATCAATAAGAATGGGTAATGACACACCTTGTCCAGTTGAAGGTAGAGGAACCATAATGTTGAATAACCTGATAAAATGTGAAAATGATTATTGGGTAAACGGATTGAATTATAATCTATTAAGAGTTTCTCAGTTGAATAATTCAGGTCACAGAGTAGCATTTGAAAATAAGAAGGAAAAGATCTTCAATGAATCAAGAAATTTGATTGGTACCAGTGAGAAGAAAAAAGGTAACTTATTCTATCTGAATGATACTGACACCGCTTGCTTAATGGCTAGAAATGAAGACATATGGTTGTGGCACAAAATATTGTGTCATGTGAACTTCAAAAGCATGATAAAGATAAGAAAAAAGAGCAATGTAAGAGGCTTACCGATGATGACCAAGCCCAACAATATCATGTGTAAGAATTTTCAAAAAAGTAAGATGAAAAAGTCTAGTTTAAAAAGCCAAACCCATACATCTAATGCCATTCTAGAATTAGTCCATACCGACCTATGTGGACACATGAGGACAAAGAGTTATTATGGAGATAGATATTTTATTCTCTTTATTGATGATTACTCTAGAATGATGATAGTTATGTTTCTAAAAGATAAATCTTAAGAATTCAAGATGTTTAAATGGTACAAGGCAATGGTTGAAAAGAAAGTGGTAAAGAAAAAAAATGCTTAAGATCAGATAGAGGAGGGGAATTTATTTTAGATGAATTCACTAACTTTTGTAATGAGCATGAAATCAAAAGATAGATCTCTGCATTGAGAACCCCACAGTAAAATGGAATTGCTAAAAGAAGGAATGGATTAATAGTTGACTGTGCAAGGACACTGATGATAGAGAAAGGCATCACCCAAATCTTCTAGAGAGAAGCTGTCAGTACTACTGTTTACACATTGAACAGAGTACAATTGAAGGAAGACACCAAGAATACACCTTATGAGCTTTGGTATGGTTACACACCAAATGCAAGTTGCTTCAAAATTTTTGGTAGTCAATGTTATATCTTAAAAGATGATAGAAATGGAAAAATTGAATCCAAGAGTGATGAAGGAATCTTTCTAGGGTATTCCTCCAGGAGAAAGGCTTATAAATGTCTCAATAAATCCTCTAACAAAATTGTTGAAAGTGAAAATGTAAAGATAGATGAATTTGAAGAGAAGAATGAAAATGAAAGAAAAAAAGAACCATAGGAGTACAACAAGTTGTTTACAATGAAAAACCTGACACTCTACCTAACCAACAATGTAGAGCTCCCGAGAAATAGATCATTGCACCCGAGCATCAGGCTGCAAATACCGACAATCAAGATATTGCTCAAAATGATGCACAAAGTGATGGTGAACAGAATGAAGGACAAATTGATGATCAAGATGATAGAAAAAGATCTAAACCTATACTTGCCAGATATGTCAGAAGGAACCATCCACAGAACTAGATCATTGGAGACAAGAAGGCTGGTATGAGAACCAGAAGTAAGTCTCTAAATAAAAGATGTATTATTTGTGATTATGAGCCAAAATATGTCAATGCTGCACTTGATAATGATGAATGAATTAGTGCTATGAATGAGGAGATTAAGAATATAGAGAAAAAAAAGACATGGAAACTTGTACCAAGACCAGATGACAAGAATGTCATCGATACAAAATGGATATTCAAGAATAAATTGAATGAGAATGGAGAAGTCACCAGAAATAAGGAAAGACTAGTATGCAAAGGGTATGCACAAGAAGAAGGGATTGAATATGGAGAGACCTTTGCACCCATTGCTAGGCTAGAAGGAGTAAGAATATTACTTGCTTATGCTGCATGTAAAGGATTCAAGGTATATCAAATGGATGTCAAGTCTACATTCCTAAATAGAATACTTGAAGAAGAGGTATACATTGAACAACCAAAAGGGTTTGTTGATCTAGACAAGAGGGACATGGTATGTAGACTACACAAAGCCTTGTATGGATAGAAACAAGAACCCTAAGCTTGGTATGCAAGAATTAATTCCTATCTTATAAGTATTGGATTTGTAAGGACTAGTGAAAAAAATAATATTTATTTGAAGGAACATACTGATGCTAACATTTTGATTAATGAGATATTTGTTGATGACATCATATTTGGAGGCAATGATATGCTATGCAAATCATTTGAAAATGAAATGAGCAAAGAGTTTGAGAAGTCTATGTTTGGAGAGATCAAGTTATTTCTTGGTCTATAGATCATGCAACAAGATGAAGGTATTTTCATTACACAATCCAAATGCATCAAAGAAGTACTGAAAATATTCAAGATGGAAGAGTCCAAACCAGTTGGAACATTGATGGTAACTGGATGTAAGCTAACAAAGGAGGACACATCATCAAAGGTAAATCAAAATTTGTATAGATCTATGATTGGAAAACTCATGTATGTTGTACATACTTGACCAGATATTGCACATGCAGTAGGAATAGTTGAAATATTTTTTGCTAATCCTAGAGAATCACATATGACTGCTGTGAAAAGAATCCTAAGATATCTGAAGAATACTGATGAATATGGCTTATGGTATAGAAGAGAAGGCAAATATGAACTTAAGGTCTTTACTAACACTAATTGGGATGGAAATATTAATAAGCGGAAGAGCACAACTGGAGGAGCATTCTTTATGGGGGACAAACTTGTCACATGGATCAGCAAGAAGCAAGGATGCATCTCTCAGTCTAATGCAGAAGTAGAGTATGTTGCTGCTATTGCAAATTGCTCAAATATTGCATGGATCAAACAGTTACTGCAAGGTATGCATATGAAAATTCTTGAACTAGTAATTATCTATTGTGATAATACCAGTGCAATAAACATTTCAAAGGATCTAGTCATGCATGCTAAAACAAAGCATATTTCCATCAAGTATCATTATTTGAGAGAACAAGTTCAAGCAAAGGAGGTGATACTTGAATATGTGCAATCAAAGGAATAATTGGCCAATATCTTCACAAAGCCACTACCCAAGGATGCATTTGAGTACTTGAGAAAGAGACTAGGGGTCATACCCTTTTCTATTGGTTAGTTAAATGAATAGAATACTGCATCAGCCTACATATTATTAGAATATCATTCATGTTGATGCAAGAAGAGAGATGGACTTCAAAGATAAATCTATACACAATAAGTTATTTATCTACTCTAAGCACCAAATTTATTGTATTGCTGATGGATTGGGAAATTCAAGGAGTATATTATGGATAGAAATGATCTGTTTGGCATTACTGTCAAAAATATTTGTTTGGAATTGCTCTGAAAGGGAGATATTATATCCATTATCACTTAAGGGAGAGATATTATCACTTCAGTGAGAGATTACATCCATGAGAGAGTTTATACATAAAGGCAAGATTATATCCATCAAATTATGCAGAAGGAGAGATGTAACAAGAAAGGGAGCGGGAGTGTCCGGATACAACTGGCAATATTTCTAATGGAGAGGGAGCGGGAGAGGGAGCGGGAGCGTCCGGATTCAAATTTGAATTTGGGCGGGAGTATTCGGGAGGAGGTAGGATCCTCTGAGAATAGAAAGAGGGATGATGGAAAGGACATCGAGATCACAGGAATCAATCCTGATGTGAGACAGTTGCCAGAGGACCTAGGAGGGGGTCCCAGACTGGGAGCCGGGTAGGGGCAACCGAGGAAATGGGCGTCCCTTTTTGGCATCAAACCAACAGGTAAATATTCTTTACCTCTGGTGAAGAACGTTTCAATACCTTCTCAAGGAAGCTTTGCTATTGAAATCCCAGACCAGACCATTGATTTTT
>MU224686.1:1190793-1207033 GCA_018584345.1 Thuja plicata | reverse complement strand
CAGATGGAGTATGATGATGTCATTGAGCCTTTTTGGGCCAAAGTCTGGGATAAAATCCTTATACCAAAAATCAATGTTTTTTTCTGGATTATGATGCAGAATAAAATTTTAACTACTGATAATCTTAAAAAAAAAGGCATGAACATAGTGAATAGATGTTATTTGTGCATGCAAGAGGAAGAGAGTGTTGAGCATATCTTCATTCACTGTTCCTAAGCCAGAAAAATTTGGGGTTTTTTTTCTTCAAATCTGTAATATTGAATGGGTTTTCCCTAACAACTTGGAGAGTCTTTTTAAAACTTGGTTATATCCCTCTAAGCATAAAACCATTATTCAGATGTGGAAATTTGTCCTCCCAAATGTTTGTTGGGGAGTTTGGAGGGAAAGAAATGATAGAATTTTTGGGGATAAAAGTACCAAGGAAAAGGAAGTCTTCTACAAGATTAAAAGAGGTATAAGAGAGAATGTTATGCTGTAGGATGAAATTGCAGAATCAAAATAGGAGAATGACCTATCAGTGCTTAAAAATTGGAATTTGAGTGGTAAACCTAACAATAAGCTTATCAAGGGTAAAAGAGAAGATGCTAGATGGGACTGTCTGCCTAAGGGTTGGCAGAAAGTTAATTTCAATGGGGCCTCTAAGGGCAACCCATGGGTGGCTGGTTGTGGAATTATAATTAGAAATGAAAATGGTGTGTGTACTAGCATTAAAACTATCCCCATTGGTCATCAAACTAATCACATTGCAGAAGCTTGTGCGGCTCTCCAAGGCATCAATTATGCTAAAGAGAAAGGATGTACTAAAGTTTGGGTCGAAGGGGATTCTCTTAACATTATAAAATGTTTAAATAATGAGTTTCCCGCATCTTGGACTATATACAATACTATTCAAAAAGAAAGGGAAATAATCAATTCTTTTGAGTGTTGTATTATAACTCATAATTACTGCGAAGCCAATGGCGTTGCTGACTGGGTGGCAAACCACGCATGCAAAAGTGATGAAGTGGATCAGTGGAATGATGGAAACAACATGCCAATTGAAGTTAAATTAATGCTCGAGGATGAGTGCCGGAGGAGTCGTCAGAAAGTCATTATCAATGGAAAGTTATTTTAATCCCAATTATATTCAGGTGATGTGTCATAATGGCCTTCAAAGGCGGTAGTATAAGGTAGTGATTTTAAGTTGGAGATGGCACGCTTTATGGGTCTTTTTTTGCTATCGAAAAGCTCATTTTGGCATTATCTGTAGAAACAAGAACAAAAAATACAGAAATAATAGAGAGAAGATGGGTGGAAACAAGAAGCGTATAGAACCAGTTAGCTATAGTAAGTGGAAAAAGAATGAGGAGGTGTGGAAGATTGTGAAAGAGGGGTGGCCTTGCTGTTTACTTGGAGCACCTGCATGGGGGAAATTCTAATATCACAAGGATTTTTGAGAAAACATGGAAGGAGGGTAAGCTTTTAGTGGATGATGAGTATATGGAAATCACGGAGGATATCATTGCTGAAGCCACGGGAATGGAGATGGAGGGTATCAAGTTTTACCGTGACAAGATGATTTCTGATAAAGCCTGGGAGACTTTTCCGGTTAATGAGAAAGAGAGGAACAGATTGGTGAAGATTGACACTTCCTACCACAACCCCAAGTGCATTTCCAGACCTTGGAGGTATGTTTTGTATATCCTCATTAGCTATATAACCCTGGATGGTAGGTTTACAAGAGCAACAGGGCACCATTTTATGCTATTAAATCACTTTAGACATCAGGTGAAAGTTAGCTTACCTTACTACCTGCTCAGTTCATTAAAAGCTACTATCACTAGCTATCAGAAAGATCCCAAGGGGGACCTTGCTTCTCATCAAGGCCTCATGTTGCTTGTTTATGAGGTGTTGAAAGCTAAAAAAATGACTAGGTCTGTGGAGAAGAAGAAACTAAAGGATGCGGAAGAAACATAAGGGGAGGAGGAGTGTAGCATGTTTGAAGAAAATACAGAAAGTGAAGGAGAGGCAAGAGGCTTCTCTACTCCTAAAAATAAGAAGAGAGGGATTACTAAAAAGAAGAAGAAATCTAGCTATGAAGGGTCAGAAACTGAGGAAAGTGATGAGGAATGGGAGGAGGAGATTAGAAAACAAAAAGACAAAATGAAAACTCAGAAGAAAACCCAGATTGCTGATTCGGAGACTGAGATGGAAATTGGGGTTGTTAACAAAAATAGGAAACAGAAGAATACCCAGATGGGGGATTCTGAAACTGAGACTAATAATGAAGCTACTAAAAAGGAGGGCAAAAAATGAAAAAGAGTTAAGGAGAAGGAAAACCGCAGAAATATGAGTAGGAAAAGAATCGTTCTTACTTTCGATGAGGAAGATACTACCCCAGATAAGAGGAAGATCAAGGATACAGAAAATAGAGAAAATGAAAAAGAAAAGACTCTGAACACATTGAGGGAGATGAAGATCGATACTCAGAAGGAGGTATATTTTCTGGACCAGAATAAAGATGATGATTCTAGGTTCAAGGAATACCCCAAAAATGTGGAAAAAGGGGATCTAAATAAGAAAGACAAAAAAGGAATTATTGAGGGTTTTTCTGGTTTGATTAATAATATGTTTATTGATTAGGTTATTTTGAAAAATCAAGTTGAGAAAACACAGGAAGACATTAAAATTCTCAATAGAATGGGGATTGGGGAAAAAACAGTGGCCGAGTGTCTGAAGGAAATGAAAGAAGTAGTTGGAAACTCGGAAGCCTAGGCTGAGTATGCAAAAAAGGTGGAAACAATGGAGAAACAAATTAAACAGATTAAAGACAGAATGGAAAAGGATAACAAGGAGGAAGATATTAAGAGTTTGCATAAAAAAGTTAAAAGACTGGAGGCATCTGTTAAAAAAATAGGGGAACAATGTCTCATAAGCCTTAAAGCCTACTATGGTCATGCACAGATTCTTATGGATAAACTGGAAAGGATCAACAAGGATAAAGACAACAGCACAGTGGAGAATACGGGACTAGGATCGCGTACCAAAGCCAGTGCTAAGAAAAAGAGTCCTAAGGAGGACAAGGAAACAGAGGAGCTGAAAACTTTGGTTAACAACATGCAAATTATGGTCTTGGAAGCAGAGGAGCTGGTAAAAGAAATGTAGCTGTTCTTGCTTCTTTCCTGGTTGGGTTTTTTTGCTGTCCCTGTTGTCTTCTATTGTATCTTTGGGACTTTTTCTGTTCTGTTCGCTGTTTTTCTTTTCCTTCCTTTTTTGATGCTTAGGCATAGCTATTTTATGCTTTACTCTATTTATCTTTAAATTCTAGGTTGTAGGTCCTTGTAAAACCTGCTGAACTATTTGGTTTTTTTTTTTGTAAAGGTTTCGGGTCCTTGTAAAACCTGTTTTTACTTAATCAAAACAAGAAAGGGAGAGTACATACAAAGGAAAAGAATTGCTGACAAGAGACATAAAAAGAAAAGAGAACAGTCAAAGGGAGAGAGTTTGACATAGAAGAAGAACACATCACATCAGAGAAAGAAAGATTATACATCTATCCATTGAAGGGACTGAAGAAAGAAAGAAAGCTGCAAGAATAAAATCTATGTTATATGAACTTACTAAGGACCAGATATTTGTATCGATTATAGTACGTACGATTGGTAGTTTGATGAACTTCAAATGTTATATTTCATATTGTATTAGTGATAATAAGGTGTGATAATATAGTGTGTTGCCATCAATGCCAAAGGGAGAGATTAATGAACTATAACTAATTGAATGTTTGAAGATGTTAAGTTGATGATCATGCAAGGCATTAAATCAGTTAATGTATTGTATTGTCATTGATGTCAACTTGATATAATCTTTATGGTCATGGTCATACTGCCAAATACTTCAAAGAATCGATGAATCAAAGACTATGCTATTAGTAATGCATATAAGTCAATTATTCACAAAGTGAATGTATACACCAATGGTCAGAGTAAAGGAGCAAAGTCACAGTGTTACCCAATGAGAAAATGCACAACATTATCGACAAGAAAAGTCACAGTTTTTCCCAACGAGAAAAGCACAGAGTAACCTGATGGAAAGAAATACAGTGTTTCCTGACGGATGAAGATCCCGAAGACAACTAAAGTTGCACCAACAGAACAGTCAGTTATCATAGATGACTAACTGAAGTGTTGACCGACTGAACAGAGAGTTCAAAAATGACAAAATTCTTAGCTGTCAAGAGCTATAAATAGAATTAACTGTACTTACCATTGTTTTAATCAACAAGATAAAGCCAAGGATAAGTAATGGATTTAAAGTTTATTTGTCCAACTGACAAAAAGATCTCTTTGAGATAAAACTAGAGTTTGCTTTAAATCTAATTGACAAAAATTGTGGATCATGCCAAGAATCAATAAAGCCAAGAAACGATGAATCATGTCTATAAAGAGACAAACCCAATTCATTACAAATTGTGTGGGGTAAACAAGATAAGATAGAATAGATGCTAAAGAGATTCTGAAGAATAAGAAAGTCTTCATTCAGACCTGATCAACAAGCTAAGGAAAGAGCTAGATTCTGCAGATGCCAACGAGTAGTGAAACATCACAGAGCAGAATAGTGTGGAGCAAAGGTATTGAATTGATTATATTGATCAGATAGGTAATGTACTTACAATAGATATAAAATCTGTAAATCAAGTTGTATGTGTGAAAAAATCACTTTAATGTTTCAATTTAACCATTGAAGTATCAAGTCTCTTAACTGAGAAGGACTTAAAAGTCTTTTGTAATTGAGATACATACCAAGGAGTATCAAAAAGTTTGATCATAGAAAGTAGCATTGGATATGCCCGATACCTATTGATAGGCCAAGTGAGTGTTTGATCAAGGATGGTAGCATTAGATGCTAGATACTAGGTGACAAAATATCTTTTAAATCCTCTAACAAGGTCACACCTAACAGTGTATTTGTAACCTTTAACAAGGTTAGATCTTAACCGAGCTCACTTGAGAAGAGTGAAAATTTGGGGTACTGGTCTCAGTGGTTTTTCCCTTAACAGGGTTTCCACATTAAAAATCCATGTGTTATGTGTTTATATTTCATTACTTTACTGTTTTACATTTCAAACATGCAATTATGGATTGATTGGTATACTCTAGCTATTTACTGTGTTTCGGTAAATGAAAGACTGCTTATCGATAAACATACAAAAGAAGGATTTACAAAGCATTCTGACAAGTAGTAAATTATTATAACTATTTCAAGGCGTTCATCTTGTAGGACTAAGTATAACCAGAGGATTACAAGTGGTAATAAGTTTTAAGGGTTGATTTAAGGATTAATTTTTTAGGCCACTAATTCACCCCCCTCTTAGTTATTACTACCACTTGTCCAAGATGACACAAGTCAGAGATGAGATGGCTGTTGTTGGAGAGATGATTGATGAGGATGAGTTGGTGCGTACAAACTTGAATGGTTTTTTGAAGCTCTAGAAAGTGTTTTTCAAGTGCGTTGTTAGCAGAGATCGACTACCTAATTGGGCAAGGCTTTGGGATGATTTTGTTCAAGAGGAAATCCATGAAGGTTCTCATCGAGGAGACCAGACAAAGAAGGGTCAAAATGAGGAAAATATTTCTCTTTCAAGCAAGAGTAAGAAAAAGTATAATAAAGGGAAAGCAGATGGTTCTTCTTCCAAGAGTGGGAAGAAGAGAGATCTGAGCAAGATACAATGTTTTTTCTGTCATCACATGGGTCACTATGCTAGTCAATGCCCAAGTAAGAAAAATAAGGATAAGTAGAAGAATAAATTTTTTGCTACAACTGAGGTGGACGATTTTGCATCATGATTCAAGAATGAGTTTTCACTAATTTCCTGTCTCTCAAGTTCAATTTCCAATAGAGTATGATATGGTATATTGATAGTGAGGCTTCTTTCTACATGACAAGAGTCAAAGAATGTTTCACCAAGTTGGAGGAGAAAATGATGGATTTTTATATTGAGCTAGGAGACAATGTGAAGTACCATGTAACTAGTTTTGGCACTATCAAGTTTCAGAGGGAGTTTGGAAAACCCTTGTTGGTGGAGGATGTGTTGTATGTCCTTGGCATAAAAAATAATTTAATCTTGGTTTATACTTTGGAAGACAAGGGTTTCATTGTGACCTTTGAGAGGGGAAAAGTCTATATACGACCCAATGACTCCAAAGTTGAAAAAGTGATTGGAGTTAGACATGACAACTTATTTCAGTTATAGTTTGAGCCAACACATGCATTGGTAAGAATCTGTATTGGGAAAGGAGAATTGTGGCATAGGAGGATGACTCTTCTTCACCATGGACCACTTAATGCGCTTAAGGAAATAGTGATGAGGATGCCTAACATGAAGACAAAAAAGCATGAGGTGTGCAAGGATTGTGCTCTTGGGAAATATATTGAGACTAATTTTCCAAGTAGCGACAATAGATCTGAAGGGATTTTGGATCTCGTAAACTCAGATGTGTGTGGGCCTATGTCAACATGATCCTTGAATGAGCATGAGTATTATGTTATTTGCGTAAATGATTTCTATAGGAAGACATGCATATATTTTATGAGTAACAAATATGAGGTCTTTAATATGTTCAAATAGTTTAAGGCTCTTGTGTAGAAGTAGACAGGGAGGAAGATAAAGATAATGATGTCTGATAATGGAGGAAAGTATACCTCAAACACCTTCAAATATTTTTACACTGAAGAAGGTATCAAGAAAGAGATGACACTTCCATACAAAACTCAATAGAATGGGGTTGCTGAGTGGAAGAATAGGGATAAAGTTGGAGTATCCAAGACCATGCTTCATGATCAGGACATGCCTTGGTTCTTATGGACTGAAGCTTGCAATACAATCGTGTATGTGAAGAATAGGAGCCCTCACAAAGTGTTGGGAAAATTGACTCTAGAAGAAACATTCAATGGTAAGAAAATATATTTGGGGCTCAGTCACATCTTTGGATGCCTTGTGTATTATCACATTTCTATGGAGAAAATAACCAAGTTAGAACTAACTACAGAGAAGGGAATCCTTGTTAGGTACGGTGAAACTTCTAAGGCCTATCAGGTTTACATTCTTTCCCTCATGAAAATAGTTGTTCATAGAGATGTGAAGTTTGAGGAGGAGAGGTCTCTTTAAAAGTATACTAGCTTGATGAATGAGGAGGATAAAACATCCACAATTGGGTAGCATAAATTCCTCAAACTTCAGTCACACAAGCTGGAGAGAAAAGAAATCAAGATGAATAGGATGATCAAGCGGAATAAATAATTCCTCAACCTCATATTCCTATTACAGAGAAGAGGATAAACATGGTAGATGAGTAGAATTTGAGAGAGGCCAATGAATATTTTGGTGATCCACAAGATTCAGCCAGATAGAGAATGACCCCCAGACCTTATTCTGATTATGTGGCACTTATGAGTGAATTAATTGAAGTAGATCCTTCCAAATTTCAAGAGGAGTTCAAGTACCAATCATTGAAGGATGCTATGGTGGAAGAGTATTATTCCATCATAAAGAATAAAATTTGGGAGGTAGTACCATGACCAGAAGATAAGTCTGTAGTGGTCTTGAAATTGGTTGTATATGATTAAGCATGCTGCAAATGGTAGTGTTTAAATCTCATTTTGTGGCTAAGGGGTTTTATCAAAAATAAGGAATCTACTATGATGAGACTTCCTCTCTAGTAGCTAGGTACTCACTCATAAGAGCTATACTTTGTTTAGTTGCATAAATGGGTTGGAAGATTTAGCAGATGGATGTTAAAACAACGTTTCTCAATGGAGTCATTGAGGAAGATATTTACATAGAGCATCCAAAAGTATTTAAAGAACATGAGAGGGATTCTCATGTTTGTAGGTTGAAAAGTGCATTGTATGGAATCACTTAGACTCCTAGGGTGTGGTATTCATGTATTGACAATTACTTGCAAAGTGTGGGCTTCATCAAGAGAAATGAATAAAATTTAAACTTGTACTATGTTCAGGTGTAGGATGAAATTCTCATATTGCTATTTTATGTTGATGAATTATTTCTCACAGGGTCAGAGGAGCTCATAGCACACTACAAGTAGGATATTGTAGGAGGACTTGAGATGAAGGACTTGGGGTTGATGCACTACGTTTTGGGATTAGAGTTGTGCAAAAAGAGGAAGAGATCTTCCTTGGATAAGAGAAATAATTAATTGATATCTTGAAGAAATTTAGGATGGAGAACTGTAAGCCCATGTCCACACCACTTGTGTCCAACTGGAAGAAGATTGATGCTTCCAGATTAGAGGCACTGAACCCAACTTTATACAGACAATTGATCGGCTCTCTTATGTATTTGGTCAATACTAGGCCAAATATTTTTTTTAGTGAACTCTCCCATTCAGTTTATAGTGGAACCTAAACATGTGCATTGGATAGCTAAAAATAATGTCTTGAGATATCTCTAAGGTAAAATTTATTATGGGATGAATTATGTTTAGTAGGATGGAGTGAAGATTGAGGGTTTTATTGATACATATTAAGAAGGCAATACAATTGACAAGAAGACCACTTTAGGGTGCAGTTTTTGTTTGTGATCAAAAGTAGTCTCTTTGTATAGTAGGAAAACAAAGTTAGTTGCACAAAGTTATATAGAGGATGAGTGTATGGAAGCCAATATGGATACATGTGATGCTATATGACTTCAAAAATTTCTAGCTGGGCTCTTTGATCAAAAGCTAGATGCTACTATCATTTTCTATGATAATTAGAGTTGCATCAAACTCTCTAAGAATCCAGTGTTCCATGAAAAGTCAAAGCACATTGAGATCAAGTACCACTTCATTAGAGATTGTGTAGAGAAGGGGATAGTGAAACTATGGTACATTCCTATAGATGAACATATAGTAGACATACTGAAAAAGGCTTTGATGAAGGATAGGTTTGCATTCTTTAAAGATAAGCTAGGTTTTGTGCAGAACACCTTCCTCGCTAAGAGGGAGTGTTGATTTTTTTTTTAGCTCAAAAGGTGGAGTGGAGTTACTTTAAAGGAACTCAAGTTGGATATTTAACAACAACTTTATTTATTATTCTTAAAAAAAAAAATATTTTTAAGTTTGTGAGGTTGAGTAAATCAAGAGTAATTTTATATATGATTTAAAGCCAAAGAAAGAAAGGAAAGATTATTTTCTTGTAAGCTAAGTAAAGAAGTTGGGCTATATATATGTAAGATTTCTGTAGAAAACTTGTATTGTATTTTGAAGAGAAAGTTTTCTATTAGGCTGGATAGAAGATCCAACATTTGCAGGTTTTTCCCCAGACTCGGGTTTCCTTGGTATATCTATGTTATTGTCTTTTTTTTGTGTTTATCTTTGGTTATTTTTTCTTCCACTATTATTTTCTGTTAATTAACCCAGAGTATTGATTACTATAAATCAGAAATATTTTATATTCTATGAATTTATTGTGTAATTAATCTATAGCTGGATTATGAGAATTTAACAATGAAGGTGGAAGAAGTGAAGCTTGAACACTCACATGTTTCATGGTAGGAGGCAGAGGCCTCTATTTATGAGAGTAGCTATCCATGCATCTTTAAAGGAAACATCAACCCTCTCCTGTGTTAAATATTTCTACAACATAAAAAATAGTTTTTCACGCACTAATTTTTCCTATGCAACCTCCCTTGGATTTATTCTAACTCATTATTTTTATTGGTTGTTAGGATATCTTTCATGTCCAATAGTTGTTACTTCACATTTGCATCTTCTTATTTTCTTTGGAAAGAGCTAGCACTTGTAGGGTTTCACATCATCTTCCTTTACTATAATTATCTCTATGAGAGGTTGTTTTCCTTTCCTCTGTAGATCACCAGAAGTTTGTACCTTAAGGTTCATGCAACTTGGACATGTTTCCCAAAGTCTCTACAATCCTTGCAACTTCCATGACTTCATCATGTACATCCTTCTGGAGGACAATTCTTCATAATATTTTTGGTTGTATTCATAAAGTCTTCATCTTTCTCAAGGTTGATAGGGTTCTCTAAATCCTAGTCGAAAAGTGAGGAGCCAAAGCTATGGAAGTGGAGGTTGGAGTAGAATTATTTTTCTTATTTTCTTTGACTTGGGTGGCTTGACCTAGAGGAATTCTTCCCACTTTCTTTGACCATCCTCCTTTATGAGGAAGTGGTGTTTGATCACCAAATGAATGAGATCATGGTGACTAATTTGGCTATTCTGGAATATAACCTTGTGGACCATAGTGTAAAAACATGATGTAGGAGCATCTTGGGATCTAAGAAATCTTACGTCAACCAAAAAAAATTGCTTTTAGTTGTTAGTCTGTTTGCTTTTAGTCTGGTGTTTCTATTGGTGATAGATCTATACTTTTTCTTTTTGGTTGTGGTCATGGTTATGTGTTTTTGGCTTCATGTTGGATTTTTTTCTATGATCGCACCTCATTTGGTTTCATTGCACAAGATTTCTTGTAGTTTCTTTGCGAAACTATAATGTTCTTCTTGTTACAAATTAGTGGTTGGGTTTCTGATCTTTTTCCTAATCTTCCCGTTGGTTTTTCAGAGCGCGGTCATGCCAGCTCAGTGTTATGTTTGAGGATGACTTATTTGTTTGATCACATCTCTTATTATTTGGATTTGAGGTTGATCCAGTTGTTTTGGGTCTAGATGTAATTGTTGTAACACATTTTCTTATTCATGGAAAATGTGATCTTTACTAGGCCAATATTTTAATTGCTATTTATGTTGACAGACTAGTTCCTCAGGGAGAAGAGAATTTTTCATAAGATTATCTAGCACAAAATGGCTAGGGTTTTTTTAGAGATTTATGATCTAATTAGGCATGTATGTCTGGCATGTGAGACTTTATGTTTTAGATCTATTGTAATTGATTCAATGATCATAACTGAAAGGTGATCTCTCATTTTATTATTCTTGGCTTATTGTTCTTGTTATTCCTGTTGTGTTGTGTTGGGTGCAAGGCTCAGACCAATATTTTGAGGTCTGTCCATCCTTGACTGCATAAAGTGGTATTAGAGAAAGGATTTGTATCCTTAGGGTTTTCTTGTGGGGTGGCAATTGAAAGGATCTGACCTACGATGACTATGGATTATGAAGATGGCCAAGAGAAATGTTAGACAAGGAGCACAACATGTAGATCCAGCTATTTTGGATTTCTTGAGCAAAATATATGCAAGTTTAGAAGTAGTAGAGATAGTCTATAGGAGAGGACAACATATAGAAGATACAAGTGATGAAGAAGGAGATGAACATAGTCAGAATGAAGTGGTAGAGGGAGATAACCAGGAAGCACAACCTGAGTTGAATCAAGGAGAGGAAAGATTCATTAGGGCATTAACTAATGTTAATTAGAGACCTCATTTCAACCCACCTGATTATCATGGTAACCTAGATGTTGATGAGTTAATATATTGGATCACAAAGATGGATAATTATTTTGAGCTTGAAGGGACTAATGAAAAAAGGAAGGCAAAGTATGCTGTTAGTAATAACTAAGGGGGGCGGGGGGGGGGGGTGAATCAGTGGCCTTAGAAATTTATCCAATTTAAAATTTAATCCATCAATCAGTACTTCTCCAATTATTAAGTCCCTACAAGATGTATGCCTTTGAAATACTTGAAAAAAATAACTGTCTGTCGGTTTACCTTGTCTGTTCTTATTCTCCTTGATAACCGATAAGCAGCAAACTATATTTACCGATACTCAATAAATATGCAGAGTATACCAGTCAATCCATAAATGCATATGCAGAATGTAAAACAATAAAGTAATAAACCATACACATATAACACAAGGATTTTTTATATGGAAACCCTGTTAAGGGAAAAACCACTGGGACTGGTACCCCAAATTTTCACTCTTCTAAAGTGAGCCCTGTTAGGAGCCAACCCTGTTAAAGGTTACAAACACACTGTTAAGTGCAACCTTGTTAGAGGATTTTCAATACATAGGTTATCACTAAGTATCTGACATCTATGCTACCATCCTTGAATCAGTCTCATGACTGTCTATAGGCTTTATGCAAATCTTACTACCATCCTTGAATCAGCCTCCTTCTTAGACTGTCAATAGGATTTAGGTAAGACCAATGCTACTATCATGAGTCAACCTTCTGGTAATCTATTAGGATATACCTTAGTTACAAAAGACTGTTAAGTCCTGCTCTGTTAAGAGACTTTATGCTTCAATGGTTAAACTGAAATAAAATGACCTATTTCTAATGCAACTAAATTGCAGATTTTCAGATCTATTTACTTAAAATGTCTTTCTGATCAATGTATCAATACAATTCCATTGTACTTAAATATTTCTACTTCGTGATGCTATACTTTTCTATTCATCAGTGTCTACAGAATTCTTTAGCTCTCCCTCAGCTTGATTGATCAGGACTGCATGAAGTTCATCCTTCATCAGTTTCTCTTCAAAATCTTCTTTTATCTCACTCCCCCATGTATCTAATTTCTCTTGGGAATGATTTATGCTTGTCTCTTAAATAGATATGATATCCCTTAATTCTAGGTTCTTGATTCTTGATTCTTGGCGTGAAAAACAATCCAACCAAATTGATTTGTGGCTTTAACTCCTAATTTATCACATAGTTATCTTTTTTCCAACTGTACAAATCAATTACTTAACTATGGTCAAATAAAACAAATAAAACAACCAGTTAAGTCTATCCTTTAGCTCTGCCATCTAGATATTTTGTCATTTTCTGATCTCTCTTTTCCGTCGGTTAATTTTGCAGTTTGTCGCTGGTGACAACTGCCAATTCCATCGGTGTCACTTCAGTTAGCTTGGGATCTCTATCCATCGGGCAACACTATTTTTATCTCGTCAGGCAACATGTGATTCTACTTCATCGGGAAACACTGTCTTCTACTCATCAGGCATCACTGTGACTTTTTCTCTATCTTTACTGATGGTGTGCACTCCATCGGTGTAGTCTATCACTTAGTGAATACTAGAATTTTATGCATTGCTAAAAGCATAACCTTTATTCCATTGATTCTCTGAAGTCTTTTTCATGACCATACAGATGATATCAAGTTGACATCAATGACAATATAAACCATTAACTGATTTAATGTCTTGCATCATCTTCAACTTAATATAGTCAAACATTCAATCAGTTACATGTCATCAATCTCTCCCTTTGGCATTGATGGAAACATGCTATATTATCACACTATACTATTTATAATACAATATGAAATACAATTGTTGAGATTCATCAAGTTACCAAACAGTTTGTTTTGATAACCGATAAAATGTCTGACTGTCGGTAAGCTCTGTGTAAACTTAGATTTGATTCTTGCAGCTTTTCTTTTTCTTCTTCTGATGTGTTGTGACCTCTGTTGGTGTCAATTTTCTCTTTGACTTTTCTTCTTCTTTGATGTCTTGTGTCTTGTATATCCAACTTTTATACAAATACTCTCCCTTTGGATATGATCTCTCCCTGTTTGGAGTAATCTGATAATGAATAGTTTCTGATGATAATATGGATACATTCGCTCCCTTTGAAAACAATGCCAAACAAATATTTTAGAAATATCTAACATTCTATCAACCAATTCCTTCTTTCCATAATATATTCCTTGAATTTCCCTTATCCATAACAATCTACTCTAGTGCTTGGTTTTGATATATACCTTCTGTATATAGATGTAGCTTTGAAGTTCAGCTTGTGCTTGCATCAGTCATGAATGATATTCTGATAATATATTACTGATGCAATATTCAGTCCTTTTACTGACTAGTAGACATGGGTTTTACCCCATCTTTTTCTCAGGTACTCAAATGTATCTTTGGGCAGTGGCTTGGTGAAGACATTAGCCAATTGTTCTTTTGATTGCACATATTCAAGTATTACTTCTTTCTCTTGAACTTGTTCTCTTAAGTAATGATACTTGATGGCAATGTGTTTAGTGCATGCATGACTGGATTCTTGGAAATATTTATTTCATTGGTGTTATCACAATAGATAACCACCAGTTCTTTGATCTTCATATGCATCCCTTCTAGAAACTATTTGATCCATGCAATGTTTGAGTAGTTTGCAGCAGCAGCAACATATTCTGCTTCTGCAGTGGACTGAGAGATGCATCCTTGCTTCTTGCTAATCCATGTGACAAGTCTGTCACCCATAAAGAATGCTCCTCCAGTTGTGCTCTTCTGGTCATCAGTATTTCTAGCCCAATCAGCGTCGGTAAACACTTTCAATTCAAATTTATCTTCTCTTCTATACCATGAGCCAAATTCCTCAGTATTCTTCAGATATATTAGTATTTTTTTCACAGCAGTTATATGTGATTCCTTGGGGTTAGCAAAAAATCTAGCAACAATTCCTACTACATGTGCAATATCTGGTCTAGTGTGTACAACATACATGATTTTTCCTATCAATGATCTGTATATAGTCTGATTTACCTCTATTGTCTTATCTTCCTTTGTTAATTTACATCCAGTAGCCATCGGTGTTCCAACAAGTTTGGAATCTTCCATCTTGAATATTTTCAGAACTTCTTTGATGTATTTGGACTGTGTTATGAAAATACCTTCACTTTGTTGAATGATCTGTAGACCAAGAAAGAAATTGTTCTCTCCAAACATAGACATCTCAAATTACTTGCTCATCTCATTAGCAAATTATTTGCATAGCATATCATTGCCTCCAAATATGATGTCATCAACAAATATTTCAGCAATCAAAGTGTTAGCATTAGTATCTTCTTTCAAATAAAGATTACTATTTTCACAAGTCCTTATGAATCCAATACTTATTAGATAGGAATAAAGTCTTTCATACCAGGCTCTGAGAGCTTGTTTTAATCCATGCAAGGCTTTGTGAAGTCTACATGCCATGTTCCTCTTATCTAGATCCAAAAACCCTTCTGGTTGTTCAATGCATACCTCTTCTTCAAGTATTCCATTTAGGAATGCTGACTTGACGTCCATTTGATATACTTTGAATCCTTTATATGCAGCATAAGCAAGTAGAATTCTTACTCCTTCTAGCCTAGCAATGGGTGCAAAGGTTTCTCCATAGTATATACCTTCCTCTTGTGCATACCCCTTGCATACTAGTCTTGATTTGTTCCTTGTGACTTCTCCATTCTCATTTAGTTTGTTCCTGAATATCCATTTTGTACCGATGACATTCTTGTCATCTGGTCTTGGCACAAGTGACCATGTCTTGTTCTTCTCAATCCATTCAATCTCATCATTCATAGCACTTATCCATTCTTGATTATCTAGTGCAGCATTGACAGACTTTGGTTCAAACTCACAAATTAGGTAATTTGAGTTTAAAGACTTACACCTTGTTCTTGTACCAGCTTTCTTATCTCCTATGATCTGGTCCTCTGGATGGTTCCTTCTTACATATCTTGCAAGTATAGGTACAACTCTTTGCATATCATCTTGATCTTCATTATTTTGCACATTATTTTGATCATCATCCTGACCGCTGGTAGCAACATTCTAATCATTGGTAATAACATTCTGCTATTCTAGATTTATGCACTGTTGCTCGGGTAAAGTGATGGGTTCTTCATAGTATACAAATTTGTTGTAGTCTTTTGGTTCTTTTGTGCTTTCTGGCTCATTCTTTTCTGAAAATTCATCAATCTTTACATTTGCACTTTCAACTATCTTGTTAGAAGCCTTGATTAGACATTTAAAAGCTTTGCTTTTGGTAGAATACCCCAGAAAAATACCTTCATCACTTTTGGCATCAAGCTTTTCATTTCTATCATCTTTTAAGACATAGCATTGACTTCCAAATATTTTGAAGTAACTTACATTGGGTGTTTTACCATACCATAGCTCATAAGGAGTCTTCTTTGAGTCCTTTCTTAATTATACTCTGTTAAGTGTGTAAACAGTAGTGCTAATAGCTTCCCTCCAGAAGATCTGGGTGATGTCCTTCTCTATCATCAGGGTTCTTGCACAATCAACTATTGATCTATTCCTTCTCTCAGCAATCCCATTTTGCTGTGGTGTTCTTGGTGTAGAAACCTATCTTTTTATACCATGCTCATTACATAAATTAGTGAATTCTTCTGATATAAATTCTCCTCCTCTATCTGATCTCAAATATTTTAGATCCTTACCACTTTGTTTTTATACCATAGCCTTATACCATTTAAACATCTTGAATGCTTCAGATTTTTCTTTTAGAAACATGACTGTCATCATTCTAGAGTAATCATCAACAAAGAGAAT
>MU224686.1:1146983-1180730 GCA_018584345.1 Thuja plicata | reverse complement strand
TCGAATAATATCCCATGCTAGGTTTCCCTCTGAAGTGGCTGGTTTGGGTATGAGATCATACAAATAAGGCAAAATATTAAGCCACCTACAATGTGTAAGTATACCCTTTGCCCATGACTCATAATTATCCCGTTCCAGAATAACAACTGAAGGGTGAGTAGAAAAACTGATGATAACTCTTCAAATGAAAAAAACTAAGAAATTTGACCTTACTGCATTTAGATCAAATTAATATAACCCATCCCATGCAAACAGAACCCACGTAGGTGCCAGAATGTCCAAGTAATTGAGCAAACTATAAAAACACACAAAGCTGAATGAAATTTACTTGGTAAATTTTTTGATGAAATAGACAGTAACTATAGAAATATTTTTAGAGTAATCTTTAGTTTCTTATTGATTAAATCATGTTGATTTAATTAATTAAGTTATTACTCTTTAGTGCTTAAGTTTTACTTAGGCAGTTTCTATTTCTTAGAGTTTCCCTTTTAGGGTTTCGGTATCCTTTATAAGGAATCACCGCTTTGTATTTCATAAGGAGATTGTATTGTAATTTCATAGTGTTAATAGAAGCTTTTTTCTATCATAATGTTTTTGTAGTCTCTAGCCTATTGGCCGCCATAGATTCTTCTATCTTCTATCTCTTGCTTCTTCTCATGACAGGTTTGCATGCATGTGATCTTGGGTGAAGTTGCATTTATTAACTTCTACATGGTATCAGAGCTTTCCTGCTGTTCGCCGTTCGAGTTTTGTTGAAGCACAGAGGGTTTCAGAGGTTTTGCAGAAGGTTTTGTGTGGATTTAGGGGGACCTTTGTTTCTAGTCACTTTGGGCCCAAACAGACATTACCATTGCATCCAGAAGGCCCAAAAACCCCAGAATCCATATAAAGTTTGTCCATTTTGGACACCGGGGCATCAAGCAAATTTTTTTTGGCCTCCTAAGGGCCGTACGGACATGGTTTACGAGGAAAAATTCAAAAAAACTATGTTTTTTTGCATTTTTTAAAATGTGTGTAGTGTAAAATTCATCGCGCTACCACCGCGCCGCTGACGCACCACCATCGCCGGTCAGCGCCCAACAGCCGTCGCACTGCTCCGCCCAGATCTCCTCCCGGCCGCTCTGCCTACAGCAGCCCCGCCGCCTGTTCCCGCCGCCGCCGCCGTCTACTCTCGGTGCCCGGCGCCCCTGCAGCCCCTGCCGCTCCACTCCCAGCTCGGCCCACCGCTCTGACCTGCCGCTCCGACAGGACCCCGCCACCACCGCTCATCATGCCCGCCGCTCCGCCGGCATTCTTCCAACCCACCACTCTGCCATCGCTCCCCCAGCGGTGGCGCGGTTTTGGTAGCCCCCGATGGCTTATTTGCATAAGCGGGTGGTCCTATTGTAATCCAAGGGCTTCAGCCCAGCCCCTGCACGTGCCATGCACCCAGGGGCCAATTTTTTATATCCCCAGGGGCTTATTTCTAGCTTTTTGGGGCCCTTTTGACCTACCTGGCATTTTTCGCTCTTTCTTGAGCATCCGGGGGTCTTTTTCTGACTTCCATATACCGTCAAAAATCTCTTTCCGAGAACTTTCCGATGATGGGGGTTAGGGTTTTGGGTTCTTCTATTTTGATAGCATTTTTTGCTGTTAAAGTCTAATATTTTATTTTGCCTTCCGGGAGTCATATTTGGCTCATCCGGACTCCGTTTTTGGAAAATAAGATATCATCAAAAAGATGGTTCAGTGTGCTATTCAGTGGTAGAGGTATTTTTTCTAGATTCTGCTCCAGGTTTTCTCTCTTCCAAGTTTTTCAGTTTATGCCCTCTGGTGGATTGCTTGGTTCTACAGGTCCTGGGATCTCTTCTTTTGAGTTCATAGCTCACTCTTCTTTCTAAATTCTGAACTTGTATGCTCCTTCTGATGCATTTTTGTTCTGTAAACGTACTAAGATAAAGTGCCTTCTTCTGCATTTCTAGGAACTTGTACACCTTGTATGGTTTTAGTACTCGCACTCTATTATAAAGTGCCATGGGGGGTTATGATGCTTTTGCCGCTTTAGGCACATCCACCTTTGTCAAGTGAGCATACCTTCCATGAAATTAGCCCATGTTGTGTGTCGATGACACCGCCCTTTATCCTATGTGTGTACTTCTGTTGCACTATTGGTGTTCCTAGTTCTTCTTCTGCAGATGTTTCTAGCATTGCATTTCAGTGTTCCTGTCACCTCTCCCAGTTCAGCATTATGGGGGGGTTCACCTGTTGGTTCTATTGCTTCCTGGTTTGATTGATCAGCTCTTCAGACACTTTGTCTTCTCTACCTGGTCATGCACTTCAGTGGGGGTTCCAGCAGTCTCTTCTGACAGAGTTTTTAGTTCATGCTTCGGAGATGCTTCTTTCTCTATTCTTGTTCCTCTCTCTGGGACATATTTTTCCTTTATGTTTTGGGTACCTGATCAGGCCTTGTTGTTGGGACCCATCTTTCCTACTTTCTGCAGTAGTTTAGCTATTTTGCTTCTCCCTAAGTTACACTTAAGGGGGGGTGTTAGAGTAATCTTTAGTTTCTTATTGATTAAATCATGTTGATTTAATTAATTAAGTTATTACTCTTTAGTGCTTAAGTTTCACTTAGGCAGTTTCTATTTCTTAGAGTTTCCCTTTTAGGGTTTCGGTATCCTTTATAAGGAATCACCGCTTTGTATTTCATAAGGAGATTGTATTGTAATTTCATAGTGTTAATAGAAGCTTTTTTCTGTCACAATATTTTTGCAGTCTCTGGCCTATTGGCCGCCATAGATTCTTCTGTCTTCTATCTCTTGCTTCTTCTCGTGACAGATTTGCATGCAGGTGATCTTGGGTGAAGTTGCATTTATCAACTTCTACAAATATCACTACAACACCTTTCCAATGCCTATTCGTTTGCACAAAATGGAGTTTGGACACAAAAGATATGCCCCCGAGAGTGAAAAATACAAGTTCTAACTTTGATTGGAAAACCATACATCAAAACTGCAAAACCAGAAAATCAAACCTACATAATGAGATATATCTCGGAAAGAGATTACCAACGATATAAGGAAGTTGAAAATCTGATGCCGTATGCTCAAGATATGAGCAAAATACCAAAATAGCTCCAAAAGGGTTTGAGAGTTAACCCTGGCAGTTAGGCTAACCGCTAGAGGTTAACCACTAGTGGTTAACTGACGGCGGTGCCCATTAACACTGATGCGTTGATTTTTAACATTGCATGCATTATTTTTTAACACAAAAATCAATAAAAATTGATTTTTGTTTTTTGATTTTTCACCTCGAATTTTGAGCCGTACGGCCTGGTAGAGAGAAATTTTTTCCCAGAGGCTACTGTGGCAAAAAATGGTAAAATGTATATGAAAATTAACTCTCCTAGGCCTTCTAAGCGTGATGGTGGTGTCCGTTTTAGCTCAAAATACTTAAAAAAAAGTGTCTCTTCCATAATGAAGAAGAAACCCTCGAAAAGCTATGGTTTTTGCCCTTGAGTCATATCTTCACAAACCCCAGACCAGGCAGTAGCAGTGTGGCTCTGATACCATGTAGGTTTTGAGAAATACAAATCCACAGAATGCCAAGAATACTTGCATGCAAATAACCTGTTACAGGAGAGAAGCAAAAAGAGGGAAAGAGAAGAACTCAAAAGTTACTCAGAAAGTGAGAGTGAAATTATAATCTGAATTAATGAAAAAAGAATTACAAGGTTCAACCTATAAAGGTGAACAAAACCCTAAAGCCTAAAAAAGCTAGGTTGCACATTAATAATTAATTAAAGAATTAATTATTAATGCACCTAAGAGAAAGCTTAAGCATTAAAGAGTAATAACTTAACTAATTAAATCAACATGATTTAATTAATAAGAAAACTAATGATTACTCTAATAGTGGGACCTTTGCTAACTGAAGTGAAACCTATGGATTCTAGGATGGTTCCTCTTGGATAATCACCTATTTTTCTCTTAAAAATTGAAAAGTAAACATGGGAGAAAAAGGGATAGAATGAGAACTAAAAGAAAATAAAGCAAAACTTAATCTAAAAGGTGATACATTGGAAAACATGAATCACAATACAATGACCAAGAATTAGCATGAAATTCCTAAATTAGGACAAGTACAACTTCCTAGATAGGATTGCAAAAGTGTTTCTTAGAGAGGTTTGAGATGAAACTATTCAAGGAAATAATTTTTTTTAGAGAAATAGCTCCAAGGAAATAGACACAAAGTATGACCTACAAACAAACATCCACTCTAGAAAATAGGTGTAGGAATGAGACAAGATAACAAGGAATGAACAAAATTCCCAAGATTATCCTTATCAATCATCCACAATAGCACACAAAGATGCAGAAAAGAAAGAAGACTTAGAATAACCCACAAACTTTTTCAATAATCAGTTAATGTATTATGCTTCAGAAAGAATGCCAAAACATATGAAAACCTTAGGGTAGGAAAAATGCCACAGAAAGTATTGCATAAGCCTTGGAAAAATGAGAATTATAAACACATGAAAATATTCAAGACATAGAAAATGTCAAAGAAAATTCTTACATATTTTGAACCTATCCAAAAAAGATCAAAAACCAACTTATATAAAAGCTCCCCTAGCACATAGGCTTGGAAGTCAATCCATTTGATCATATCAAGGAAAAATTAGGGTTACAATAGATATCCATTAGCAATAAAGAAAACCTAAAAATAGTCGAGTCTGTCTATTAATGCACTTGGGAAATATCTCAAACGATCAGATTAGCCTTGAAGATATCTCTCAATGCCATAAATTCAAGCAGATAGATCAGATCAATCCATCTACCTTGTCTGCAATTTGAAACATGTTTCCACCATGAAGCCCTAAGATAAGATTTGAATATTTGAATTTAAAGGAAAATGATCATAGGTGGCATGGAAATACCCAATCAATGGCCCAGGTTTGAATCTTTATCAACTTTAAAAAATAACCATTGATCTCCTTTAAGTTACATGTGAGCATCAATATCTGATCTGGACATGCGGCACGTAGGTGCAATGCCTTGAACATTAGATCTCAAGCATCTTGGCTTTAAGTCATAGCACCCACCATCAGATCTATCTTGACTTATCCTATTTTCATCTTTTCTTTAAGCTCAGATCTGAAATAGAAATGTGGCATGGTGTCACAATGGCTCAATGGATAAAAACCTTCATCCTTGTCTTTAAGGCTTCACGCCTATCGTCATATATTTACAAAATTACAACATCTTTACTACTTTTAAACTCAGGATCTATGATGTCAGCAATGCCAGATGTCACCTTGGCACAATGCCTCAAACATTATCAATTGATCATCTTAACCCTAGGGCAAAGTGCCATCCACATGATCAATTAAGACTTGATTGATCTTTACCTTATTCCTTTCTGAATTTAGCCTGGCCCTGCCGTGGACACATGACACAATGTCACAATGGCTTAAAGACTATCTATTTTGCATCTTGGTCTTAAGGCATAATGCCCACCACTTGATGAAAAGGAACTTTCTCAAAAATTAATAAGTCGCAGATGGGCCTAGGTTTTGACAACTTTCCACGGGTCGACACGACACAATGCCTTAATCACTAATTGTCTATCATCTCTACTTAAAGGAAAAGCACTCACCATAGGATGAAGATCAACTAAACTAGACGTTAAATCAACCCTTTTCATTGAAACCATATGCCCCACTTGATCGAGAAAGACAAGTGTCATCATATCACAATGGTTTAATGAATAACAATCTTCACCTTGGCCATCGAGGGAAAGCGCTGAGTGCATGAGACATTGAACTTGATCACAATTTAACCAGCCAAAAACCTCAAAGAAAGGTGACCCCACTACCACATGGCACAATGGCGCAATGCCTTGAAGAATCATTAGGTTTGATCTGGGGATAAATGCATCATGACGACCGTCCAATTGATTCTTCCCTACAAGATGACATCAAATTACACTAAGAGCCTAGTCCACCGCAGACACACATCAATAGAGCGTGATGCCTCAATAAATATTCAAGCTTGATCTCAGCGATTAAGGCATCACAATGACCATTGCTATGATTCCTTTGTCTAACCCAGCCTTAAATCACCATTAACCTCAGGCACTGAATCCCTTTGTATCTCTAAGTCGCTGAATCTTTGCTTTAACTTTGAGTTTATCACAAGATCAGGAGACAACTGTAAGATCAAAACTGCATCGAAAACTTTCACATAAGCTCTGAATGGAATGGCTGAATTTTACTTTATCTAGTGACTCAACACCAACCACACAACTTAGACGAGATTGACGATCCTCACCAAGTCTCTAAATGAGTTTCTTAACCTCAAGTCTATTCAGTGATTGAGAGACAAGGAAAAATGCAAATCCCATCTTAACCTTAGTTAGATTAAGAGATTCAGAGATAAAGCTATCTCTAAATCTCCTAATGAATTTATTGACCCTCAGTTTACTCTGATACTCAGTGACATCCACAGGATCTGATTTGCATCAATGGTCTACACGTAATCTCCAAATATGAAAAAAATATTTGATCTCGACGGGAGATTGAGAGATAAAGGCCACGCCAAGTCGGTAAATGAACAAGAATATTCCCTCCCAATTGTGAGATTAAGAGATATACATAAGAGGTTAAAGCACACATGGAAAATAAGAACTTAAGTGACACAAAAAGTAACAAAGAATTAGAATGGGCCACCATAGAGACAGGGTTTAAGAGACTTAGGGTTTTCAATAAATTAACAAGGGTTTAAACCAGCCTTAGAAATATGTAGAGAGAAAGACAAAGACAAAGAAACTTGACAGGAACCATAGAATCTGGGCTCTACCTTTGTGGTAGCCTCATTTACTCCACTTGTAGACAAAATTGGATTGGATGGGAAATTTGGGTAACATTTTTTGCGATTTCTGCTAGATGTCAACCTGCTAGACATATAAAACCAATGGCCTATGACATTCCATTGGGAAAGGAGTCTGTATTAAGCACAAAAGAGACTTCTGGGAAGTAGGAGAACTAAACCAAGAGGAGGAAACAACAAACCAAAATAGGAAAAGAGCTATATACAAGTAGAAAGAACAACTATGCACAAGCACTTTGAGGAAAGCAGGAAAAACTAACCTAACCTAAACTAACCAGTATAGAAAACTGGTCAAACAAAACCATTCACCGGATGGTTAAAATAGCTACCCTTCCTCATAAAGATATTTTGTATCAAATGCATAAGGATAGCCAAAAAGACATGAGGCACATAAAAATATGTCAGAAAATATAGAATTGCCTCTTGAAAAATGGGATCAAACTCACTCACCTCAAATAGATCATATGAGGAAATTTCATTAAACTCTTCTTGGGGAAAGTATATGATGGGGAAGCCTCTTTAGATGACATACTTGGATGCTTCTTTGTTATTTTTGGAATCCTCATGGTTGTCCCAGATTATGAATAGCCATGTTAACTCCTCTTCTATAGTTAGAGGACTATCATCTTCTGTTAAATAGGCTAAGAACTCATGAAACCTATCAACTCTTTGAAGGCCTTTAGGAACATCTAGATTTAGCTCATGTTCATGCATAGAATCCTTAGGAAGAGAGAAATCCTAGACTAGGCCTTCCTTAATAGGAACATCACATCGAACCTGTTCTCTAGGGAATAGGGATTCATCATTTAATTGTCACAAAAAACCTCTATGATGTTGGAAAAAAAATATTCTTCAAGTTTTTTGTCCATGTTCTTTTCTTGGAAAATCTCTTCTCTAGCTATAGGCTCATGAATTATCATATCATTAGGATCCACTCCCTTCCGCTGTTGCAAAATTGCAAATGTGGTCATGACCCTATCTTCTTCATCCCGCTCAACAAAACTAGGCAACTCATCAAACAAAGACATGGAAGGCACATCTTCATCACTTCCTTGATGATGGTTACCCTTTTGTTCTAATTGACCCTCAGTCATAGGTAATGGCATGTCTTCTTGTCTTTCAACTAAAATGGGAAGCTCATTGAACAAATCAATCATGATTTTAGGTTGAGCATCAATCTCCATTGCTTCACTTTTCTATCCCAACCTATCAGAGTCATCACCCAACACCAAAAACTATAACTTTCTCTCTTCTTCATCACATGAAGGCTCATCTGTTAGAATAACTAAGAGGGGAGTGGGGGGGTGAATTAGTAGCCTAAAAAATTAATCCTTAAATCAACCCAAAAACTTATTACCAAATTTTTAAGCCTCTAGTTGTATTCAGTCCTACAAGATGATTGCCTTGAAATACTTATATCAAATTACTACTTGTCGAAATTCTTTGTAAAACCTTCTACTATATATTTACCGATAAGCAATCTATCTATTTACCAAAAAATAGTAGGTAACTAGTGTATACCGACCAATCTAGATTTACTTATTTGAAATGCAAAACAATAAAGTAATGACTCATAAACACATGACACATGGATTTTTAACGTGGAAACCCTGTTAAGGGGAAAACCAATGGGGCTGGTAACCCAAATTTTCACTCTTCTGAAGTGATCTCGGTGAAAATCCAACCCTGTTAAATGTTATAAACACACTGTTAGGTGTGACCTTGTTAGAGGATTTAAATGAACAGTTTGTCACTTAGTATCTGGCATCTAATGCTACCATCCTTGATCAAACACTCACTTTGCCTATTGATAGGTATCATACATATCCAATGCTACTTTGTATGATCAAAAATTTTGATACTCCTTGGGATGTATCTCAATTAGAAAAGACTTTTAAGTCCTACTTGGTTAAGAGACTTGATGCTTCAATGGTTAAACTGAAACAGTAAATTGATTTGTTCACATATACAACTAGAATTGTAGATTTTTAGATCTATTGTAAGTGCATTACCTTTCTAATAAATGTTATCAATTCAATACCTTTGCTCCACATTGTTCTTCTCTATGATGCTGTATCACTGTTCATCGGTGTTTGCAGAATTTAGCTCTTTCCTCAGCTTGATTGATCAGGTATGAGTGAAGACTTTCTTCTCCTTCAGAATCTCTTCAACATCTATTTTCTTGTCACTCCCCTATTCATATTGTATTATTTTGTCTCTTATATAGACATGATTTCACCATTTCTTGACTTTCTTGATCTTGGCGTGATCTACAATTCTCAGCAATTATATTTAAAGAAAAACTCCTGATTTATCTCATAGAGATATTCTTGCCAACTAGACTAAGTAGCTTTAAATCCTTTACTTATCTATGGGTTTATCTTGTCAATTAAAACAATGATAAGTACCAGTTAAGTCTATATTTAGCTCTTGACAGCAAAGCATTTTTTCATTTTTGAACTCTTTGTTCTGTCTGTCAATACTTTAATTAATCGTCAGTGATAACTAACTGTTCTATCAGTGAGACTTCAGTTGTCTTCGGGATCTCTGTCTTGTTGTCTATCCGTTAGGAAACACTATAAATATATCCATCAGGTTACACTGTGCTTTTTATCATCGGGCAACATTGTGACTTTGCTTGTCAGTAATGCTATGCATTTTTTTGTCGGGTAACACTGTGAATTTTCTCTTGTTGGTTTACTCTTCCCGTCGGTGTGCACTCTGTCGGTGTATACATTCACTTTGTGAATACTTAAATTTTATGCATTACTGTTAGCATAGCCTTGATTCATTGTTTCTTTGAAGTCTTTAGCAATATGTACATGACCATATAGATTATATCAAGTTGACATCAATGACAATACAATACATTAATTGATTTAATGTCTTTCATTAACTTTCTATGTCTTGGCGATCATCAACTTAACATCTTCAAACATTCAATCAGTTATAGTTCATCAATATCTCCCTTTAGCATTGATGAAAACACACTACATTATCACACTATATTATCACTAATACAATATGAAATATAACAGTTGAAGCTCATCAAACTACCAATCTTATGTATTATAACTGATACAAATATCTGGTCCTCGGTAAGCTCACATAGCTTAGATTTGATTCTTGCAGCTCTCTTTCTATCTTCAATCCCTTCATTGGATTAGATGTAGATTTATTCTTCTAATGTGATGTGTTATCTTCTTGTGTCAAAATCTCTCCCTTTGACTATTCTTTTCTTTTGATGTCTCTTTTCTCTCTTGTCAGCGATTCTCTCCCTTTATATGTACTCTCCTTTTCTGGTTACATCTCTCCCTTTGGATAATGTGATATGATAATGGATATAATCTATCCCTAATGTGATAGTGGATATAATCTCTCCCTTTGACAACAATGCCAAACAAATATTTGACAGTAATGCCAAACAATCTTTTCTATCCATAATATACTCCTTGAATTGCCAAATCCATCAGCCATATAACATCTCTGGTGCTTTGGAGTAAATTAATACCTTGCTGTGTACAGATGTATCTTTTAAGTCCATCTCTTTGATTGCATCAATATGAATGATATTATGATAATATGTAGGCTGATGCAGCCTTCTAGTCATCTTACTGACCAGTAGACAAGGGTCTGAACCCTAGTCTCTTTCACAAGTACTCAAATGCATCCTTGGGCAGTGGCTTGGTGAAGATATCAACTAATTGTTCCTTTGATTCCACATACTCAAGTATCACCTCCTTTACTTGAACTTGTTCTCTCAAATAATGATACTTGATAGAAATATGCTTTGTCTTAGCATGCATGAATAGATTCTTGGAAATGTTAATTGCACTGGTATTATCACAATAGATAATTACTGGTTCAAGAATTTTCATATGCATTCCTTACAGTAACTATTTGATCCATGCAATATTTGAGTAGTTTGCAGCAGAACCAACATACTCTGCTTTTGCAATAGACTGAGAGATGCATCCTTGCATTTTGTTGATCCATGTGACAAGTCTATCACCCATAAAGAATGCTCCTCCAGTTGTGCTCTTTTGGCCATCAATGTTTCCAGCCCAATCAACATCGGTAAAGACCTTAAGTTCAAATTTTCCTTCTCTTCTATACCATAATCCATAGTCCTCAGTAATCTTTAGATATCTTAGGAGTCTTTTCACAACAGTCAGATGTGATTCCCTATGATTAGTAGAAAATCTTGCAACTATTCCTACTGCATGTGCAATATCTAGTCTAGTATGTACAACATACATGAGTTTGCCAATCATTGATCTGTACAAAGTCTGATTTACCTTAGGTGACTTGTCCTCCTTTGTTAGCTTACATCTAGTTGCCATTGGTGTTCCAACTAGCTTGGAATCTTCCATATTGAATATTTTCAGTACTTCCTTGATGTATTTGGATTGTGTAATGAAAATGCCTTCATCTTGTTCCATGATCTGTAGACCAAGAAAGAACTTGATCTCTCCAAACATAGACATCTCAAACTCTTTTCTCATTTCATTTGCAAACAATTTGCATAGAATATCATTGCCTCCAAATATGATGTCATCAATAAATATTTCAGCAATCAAAATGTTAGTATCAATATCTTCCTTCAAATAAAGATTACTGTTTTCACTAGTTACTTATGAGATATGAATGAAGTCTTTCATACTAAGCTCTCGGTGCTTGTTTCAATCCATACAAGGCTTTGTGTAGTCTACATACCATGTTCCTCTTGTCTGGATCAACAAACCCTTCTGGTTTCTCAATGTATACCTCTTCCTCAAGTATTCCATTTAGGAATGCAGACTTGACATCCATTTGGTATACCTTGACTCCTTTAAATGCAACATAAGCAATTAATATTATTACTCCTTCTAGCCTAGCAATGGGTGCAAAGGTTTATCCATAGTCAATCCCTTCTTCTTGTGCATAACCCTTGTATATTAGTTTTGCTTTGTTTTTGGTGACTTCTCCATTCTCATTCATCTTATTTCTGAATATCCATTTTGTACCGATGACATTCTTGTCACTTGGTCTTGGTACAAGTGTCCATGTCTTATTTTTATAAATCTTCTCAATTTCTTCATTCATAGCACTAATCCATTCTTCATTATCAAGTGCAACATTGATGGATTTTGGCTCAAAATCAAAAATTAGACATCTTGTGTTTATAGACTTACTTCTGGTTCTCATACCAACCTTTTTGTCTCCAATGATCTGGTTTTGTAGATGATTCATTCTGACATACCTGGAAAGTATAGATTAAATTCTTTGTCTATCATCTTGATCATCATTGTGTCCTTCATTTTGATCACCATCACTTGGTACATCATCTTGAGAAATATCCTAATTTTCAGTATTTGCAGCCTGATGCTCGGGTGCAATATTCTTTTTCTTGGGAGCTATACATTATTTTTTGAGTAGAGTGTTAGGTTCTTCATTGTAAACAAACTTGTTGTAGTCCTTTGGTTCTTTTGTACTTTCCTTTTCATTCTTCTCTGCAAATTCATCTATCTTTACATTTGCACTTTTAACAATTTATTTAGAGGTTTTATTGGGACATTTATAAGCCTTTCTCTTGGTGGAATATGCTAGAAAGATACCTTCATCACTTTTGGAGTCAAGCTTTCCATTTCTATCAGCTTTTAAGATATAAAATTGACAACCAAAGATCTTGAAGTAACTTACATTGGGTGTGTAACCATACCATAGCTCATAGGGTGTCTTCTTGGTGTCTTTATTCAACTGTACTCTATTCAATGTGTAAATAGTAGTATTGACAGCTTCCCTCCAGAAGATTTTGGTGATGCCTTTCTCTATCATCAGTTTCCTTGCACAATCAACAATCAATCTATTCCTTCTTTCAGCAATTCCATTTTTCTATGGTGTTCTCACTGTAGAGACCTATCTTTTGATTCCATGCTCATTGCAAAAGTTAGTGAATTCATTTGAAATAAATTCCTCTCCTCTATCTGATCTTAAGCATTTTAATTCCTTACCACTTTGTTTTTCTACCATTGCTTTGTACCATTTAAACATATTGAATGCTTCTGATTTATCTTTTAGAAACATAACTGTCATCATTCTAGAGTAATCATCAGCAAAGAGAATAAAATATCTATCACCATAGTAACTCTTTGTCCTCATGGTTTTACATAGATGTATGGAATAATTCTAGAACAACGTCAGATGTATGGGTTTTTCTTTTGAAACTAGACTTTGTCATCTTACCTTTTTGACAATTTTTGCACATGATATTGTCTGGCTTTGACATTCTCGGTAAGCCTCTTACATTTCTCTTTTTTCTTATCTTTATCATGTTGTCAAAATTTACATGACACAATATTTTATGCCACAACCATATGTCTTTGTTTCTACCCATTAAGCAAGTGGTGTTAGTGTCATTTAGATAGAATAAGTTACCTTTTGTCTTCTCACCGGTATCAATCAACCTTCCTGATTCATTGAAGATCTTTGCCTTCTTATTTTCAAATGCTACATTGTGACCTAAATTATTTAGCTGAGAAACACTCAATAGATTATAATTCAATCCTTTCACCCAATAAGCATTTTCACATTTTATCAGGTTATTCAACATTATAGTTCCTTTACCTTTAGCTAGACAAGGTGTATCATTACCCATTCTTACTGAACCACCATTATAGTATTCAAAAGTCTCAAACTTTTTTTTGTCACTGGTCATATGGTGAGTGCAGGCACTATCTATGATCCAGACATTATTTTTACTAACTTTAGATATGAGTGCAGTTTCTACATACCTTTCTTCATCTTCATTTGAATCATCTTTTACTGCCACAAACATGATCTCGATGTCTTCATCAGATTTGGTGTCAGTATCTTCATCTTTTCATGTAGCTAGGTAATTGGCCTTCTTTCCTTTGTCCTTGTAGTCTCAGGCATCTCTTCTTTCTGATTGTCCATTGCTTCTGTAATCTTAGTTATCACCTATGTCAAACTTCTTTTGAAATGAGCTATCATTACTTTTGTCATCTTTTCTCCTGCTAGGGAATCTTGCAGAAAAGTGTCCAATCTCTTTACAATTAAAACATACAAGTGGTAATTTACCTTTGCCTCTCTGCATTCTTCTTGCCATAAGTGCTTCAATTTCATCAAGATCTTCTTCTTCACTTTCACTTTCACTATCTTTTCTCATAGTGTGTTTATGACTTGATTTAATTATTCTCAAAGAAGATTTGAATGCAGAATCTATGTTTGGTGAGACACTATTATCAAAGTTATTCATCTCAAATGAAATCAATCTTCCAATAAAACTATCTAGAGTAATATTTTTACTTTCTACTGCTCTCATTTCTTGTATGGAAGTTACTCTAATACATAAGTAGGCAATAAGGTTCTTAGAATTTTACTTACCACTGTCTCTTCATCTAGTACACCAACTCCTCAGATAGCATTGACTACCTCTTTGATTCTTGTGTTGTACTGTGTGATGTTTTCACCTTCTTTCATTCTGAGATCATCAAACCTTCCTCTAAGGCTTTCTGCCTTGGCTCTCAGAAGATTTTTATCACCACCATGTACAAGCTTCAATTTATCCCACATCTGCTTTGCAGTTGTGCATGCTTTGAAATCTTCAAATTTAGGATCAAAGAGTGAGGAAGAAAGCTCTATTATCATGAAATTGTTCTCAAGCTTCTCTCTCATTTGTTCAACTGTGAGTGCTCCTATGGGCAACACATATTCTGTATCTAAGTATTGAGTAACATCATTTCAAATACCTGATAAGTGGAGTCTTATCATGCTTTTCCATGAAGCAAAGCTATCTTTTTTCAACTTGGGCACATCTCGTCTATTCATCTTGTGATCTTTAGCTTGAGCTATTAAACTCCCTTTCTAAGCACACAAGCTCTGATACCAATTGTTAGAATAACTGAGGGGGGGGGGTGTGAATCAATAGCCTCAAAAATGAATCCTTAAATCAACCCAAACAATTATTACCACATTTATAAGCCTCTAGTTATATTCATTCCTACAATATGATTGCCTTGAAATACTTATATCAAATTACTACTTGTTGGAATGCTTTGTAAAACCTTCTATTGTATGTTTACTGATAAGTAGTCTGTCTATTTACCGAAACACAGTAAATAACTAGCGTATACCAATCAATCCAGATTTAGTTATGTCAAATGAAAAACAATAAAGTAATGACTCATAAACACATGACACGTGGATTTTTAATGTGGAAACCTTGTTAAGGAAAAAACCACTAGGACCAGTAACCCAAATTCTCACTCTTTTGAAGTGAGCTTGGTGAAGAGACAACCCTGTTAAAGGTTACAAACCCACTGTTAGGTGTGACTTTGTTAGAGGATTTAAATGAATATTTTGTCACTTAGTATTTGGCATCTAATGCTACCATCCTTTATCAAACACTCACTTGGCCTATCAATAGGTATCAGGCATATCCAGTGCTACTTTGTACGATCAAACTTTTTGATACTCCTTGGGATGTATCTCAATTAGAAATGAATTTTAAGTCCTACTCGGTTAAGAGACTTGATGCTTCAATGGTTAAATTAAAACAATAAATTGATTTGTTCACATATACAACTAGAATTGCAGTTTTTCAGATTTATTGTAAGTGCATTACCTTTTTGATCAATGTTATCAATTCAATACCTTTGCTCCACACTATTTTGCTCTATGATGCTGTATCACTATTCTTCGGTGCTTGCAAAATTTATCTCTTTCCTCAGCTTGATTGACTAGGTCTGAATGAATAATTTCTTCTCCTTCAGAATCTCTTCACCATCTATTTTCTTGTCACTCCCCTAATTCATATTGAATTAGTTTGTCTCTTATATAGACATGATTTCACCATTTCTTGGCTTTTTTGATCTTGGCGCAATTCTTGCCAATTAGATTTAAAGAAAAACTCCTAATTTATCTTGTAGAGATCTTCTTGCCAATTGGACTAAGTAGATTTAAATCCTTTACTTATCTATGGCTTTATCTTGTCGATTAAAACAATGATAAGTACCAGTTAAGTCTATATTTATCTCTTGACATCTAAGAATTTTTTTCATTTCTAAACTCTTTGTTCTATTTGTCAATACTTTAGTTAGTCATCAATGACAACTTACTATTTCTTCGGTGAGACTTCAGTTGTCTTTGGGATCTCCTTCCTATTGTCTATCTATCGGGAAACACTATAAATCTATCTGTCAGGTTACACTGTGCTTTTTCTCATCGGGCAACACTATGACTTTGCGTGTCAGAAATGCAGTGCATTTGCTTGTCGAGTAACAATGTAACTTTTCTCTTGTTAGTTTACTCTGTCCATTGGTGTGCACTCTGTTGGTGTATATAGTCACCTTGTGAATACTTAAATTTTATGCATTACTGATAGCATAGCCTTGATTCATTGGTTCTTTGAAGTATTTAGCAGTATGTACATGACCATATAGATTATATCAAGTTGACATCAATGAAAATACAATACATTAACTAATTTAATTTCTTTCATTAAATTTATATGTCTTAGTGGTCATCAACTTAACATCTTCAAACATTCAATCAGTTATAGTTCATCATCATCCACAACAAGTCCTTGCTTTGATTCTTGACTAGTATCCTTGAAAAGAATTGGCATTTGATAGCTAGGAGGTGGAGTCCATGACATTTCCATGGAAGCTCAGGATCTTGAGAGACTCAAAGGGTCTCTTGGGATAAAGAATTGTCTTGAACATACTTCTCTTGTAGAGTGGTGGACTGAATCTCGAGTATAGGCTCTTGGAAGGAAAGCTTTCTCTTAAAAATTTGGATGTAAAATCTAGAGTGTTCAGAGGTAGTCTTAGGGGAAAAACTCTTTTTAAATCTTGGAAAATTGAAGACCCTATCTTTTTTGTGTTTCTCACTTTCAACTAGCTCTTTCTCAATATAATCCTTAGGATAATGCTGATCACAACAAGGCTGCAATTTCTCTATAACAGGTTCATGTGCTAGAAGGATGTCACAAAAATTTGGAAATGAATTCTCTATAGGTTCTTCATGTGTAGGCTCTTGGAACATGGGAGTAATCCCACTTGGAATTCTAAACTCATGAGATTTAGGAGAGTCACCATGCCCAAAATTCCTAAAACTTGGAACCTTACACTCAAGAGCCTTTTGTTCAGAAGGTTGTGATCTCAGCTTTTCTTTCTTGAAAATAATTTGGTGATCAAGCCCCTCTTCCCATTGGTTCCTTTTCTACTCATCACCTAGATTCTCTGCCACTTGGTTGGAAAATAAATCTTTCTCATAACTTTTAGCTTCCATCCTCTGCTTATGAGTATAAGCTTGGTGAGAGCATCCTCAGATTGATTAGAAAATTGGTTAGGGGTGGGTGGTTGGTAAGCATGATGAGCCTACTACTCCTGACTCTCTTGTTGTTTCTTTTGTGCCCATGATGCTTCCAATTGGAGAGATTTATCATAAGCTTGTGTAGGGGCATGTTGAACATACTGAAAACTAGCTATGATATGGTAGCTTGGATTAAAAACCGCTTTTGGATGGTTTTCATATGGTTTCTAATTAGCCCATTAAGCACTATTTTCATCATATTATGGTGAGTAACCTGATTTTCCATAATAATTTGACATCTCTACTCATGTAATAAGCTGGAAATATTAATATAAAAGATTTGAGACATATAACCACTTCATATTTTGAAACTAGTAGACCTTCTAGAGTCACTAGATATGCAAGACAATGACCACTTTTAGGTCTGTATTATGTTATCATCATATTAGAGTCAACATAGATTTACAAGATGAACTCCTTTTTGTGGTCCCACTGGGTGTGCCAGAACTATTATACACCAAATTTGCACCCTATTAAACTTGTAAGTCTAATGATTTGGTATAACACGTGAATCAATTTGAGGTTGTGGTACCTTTGCTAACTAAAGTGAGACCTTTAGATTCTATGCAGGTTCCTCTTGGATAATCACCTATTTTTCTCTTAAAATTTGAAAAGTAAACTTTTGAGGAAAAGGGATAGAAGGAGAACTGAAAGGCAATAAAGAAAAAGTAAATCTAAGGTGATACATCAAAAAACATGAATTACAATACAATGACCAAGAATTAGCATGAAATTCCTAAATTAGGACAAGTAAAACTTCCTAAATAGGTTTGCAACAGTGTTTCATAGAGAGGTCTAAGATGAAACTATTCAAGGAAAGAAAAGATTTGACATAAATAGCTCCAAGGAAATAGACACAGACTATGACCTGCAAACAAACATCCACTCCAACAAATAGGTGCAAGAATGAGACAAGATAACAAGGAATGAACAAAATTCACAAGATTATCCTTATCAATAATCCATAATAGCACACAAAGATGCAGAAAAGAAAGAAGAATGAGAATAACCCACAAAATTCTTCAATACTCAGTCAATACATTATACTTCAGAAAGAATCCAAAAACATATGAAAGCTTGAGGGTAGGAAAAATGCCACAGAAAGTCTTGCATAAGCCTTGGAAAATTGAGAATTATAGACACATGGGAAGATTGAGGACAGAGAAAATGTCACAGAAAACTCTTAAATATTCTAAACGTATCTATAAAAGATCAAAAAATAACTTATATACAAGCTCCCCCAACACACAAGCTTGGGAGTCAATCCATCTGATCAGATTAGGGTAGAATTAGGATTACAATAGATATCCATTAAACAATATAGAAACCCTAAAACTAGTCAAGTCTGTCCATTAATGCACTTGGGAGATATATTAGACGATCAGATTAACCTCAAAGATATCTCTCAATGCCATAAATTCAAGCACATAGATCAGCTCAATCCATCTACCTTCTCTACAATTTGGAATACGTCGCCACCATGAAACCTTGAGATAATATTTAAATATTTGAATTTAAATGCAAATGGTCACAGGTGGCACATAAATACCCAATCAATGACCTAGGTTTGAATCTTTATCAACTTTAAAACATAACTGTCGATCTCATTTAAGTTACCCAGGAGCATCAGGATCTGATCTGGACACGCATCACGCAAGTGCGATGCCTTGAACATTAGATCTTGAGAATATTGGATTTAATTCATAGCATCCACTGTCAGATCTATCTTGACTTACCCTATCTTTATCTTATCTTTAAGCTTAGATTTGAACTGGACATGTTGCAAAGGCTCAATCGATAAAAACCTTCATACTTGTATTTAAGGCTTCACGCCTGTCTTCAAATATTTACAAACTTATGACATCTTTACTACTTTTAAACCTGGGATCTATGATGTTAGCAATGCCATATGTCACCTTGGTGCAATGCCTCAAATATTATTCGTCGATCACCTTAACCCTAAAGCAAAGCGCCACCCACACGATCAAATAAGATTTGATTGATCTTTACCTTATTCCTTTCTGACTTCATCCTAGCCCCGCCATGGACACATGGTATGGTGTCACAATGGCTCAAATAATATCTGTGATGCATCTTTGTTTTAAGGCATAATGACCACCACTCAATGAAAAAGAAATTTCTTGGAGATTAATAAGCCACAGACGGGCCCAGGTTATGATAACCTACCACCTGTTAACACAACACAATGCCTTAATCACTAACTGTCTATCATCTACACTTAAAGGAAAAGTGCCCATTATAGGATGATCAAATAAAACATATGTTAAATAAACCCTTGTCATCTAAACCATAGGCCCCACTTGATAGGGAAGCACACATGTCATCGTGTCACAATGGCTTAATGAATAAAAATATTCATCTTGGCCATCGTGAGAAAGTGCTGACTGCACGATATAGTGAGCTTGATCATAGTTAAACCAGCCACATACCTTGAAGAAAGGTGACCCCATTGACAAGTGGCACAAGTGCATAATGCCTTGAAGAATATTTAGATTTTTTCTGGTGATAAAGGCATCATGACGACTGTATGATTGATTCTTCCTTGCAAGATGACATAAAATTCCACTAAGAGTTTGTCCTGCCATAGACACGTGTCAACAAAGCGTGATGCCTCAATAAATCTTCAAGCTTGATCTTAGTGATTAAGGCATCAAAAAGACCTTTGATATGATTCCTTCATCTGACCCAGCCTTAACTCATAATTAACCTTGGGCACTGAATCCCTTTGTATCTCCAAGTCGCTGAATCTTTACTTTAACTCTGAGTTTATCACGAGATCAGGAGACAACCATAAGATGAAAATTGCATTAATGACTTATGTAGAATCTATGAATGGAATGGATGAATTTGACTTTATCTAGTGAATCAATGCCAACCACACATCTTAGATGAGATTAACGATCCTTTCCAAGTCTCTGAATGAGTTTCTGAACCTCAAGTCTATTCAGAGATTGAGAGATAAGGCAAAATTAAAACACCATCTTAACCTTAGTTAGATTATGAGATTCATAGATAAAGATATCTCTAAATCTCCTAATGAAATTCTTGACCCTGGGCTTACTTTGAGACTCAACGGCATCCACAGGATCTGATTTGCATCAATGATCTGCGCGTAATCTGCAAATATGAAAAGCATATTCGATCTCGTCGGGAGATTGAGAGATAAAGGATGCGCCAAGTTGCTGAATGAACAAGAATATTCCCTCCTGATTGCAAGATTAAGAGATAAACATAAGAGGTTAAAGCACACATGGAAAATATGAATTTAAGTGGCACAAAAATTAACAAAGAATTAGAGTGGGCCACCATAGAGATAGGGTTTAAGAGACTTTGGTGCAGGGAACCTAATCCTTCTCTTTCATTTTTTGTTTTCCCAATGTAATAAGGGATGAGTTTGGAACCATCCTAGCATGTTTGTATTCGGTCCATCTTGTGTGGACAAGGATCTTTTGGTACATTTATAAACCAAAGATGTCTTAGTTCACTATACGGTCTTTAGGTGTTTTTATGAAATAATGTCTTCTAAGTTGCAGAAGTGTTTCTAAGGTCTTTTTTGACCATATTTTTTCATTTTTAGGTTTCTTGAGTCATTCCCAACCCATTGGGATGCATTAAACACTTTATTGTTAGAAATTGACAAAATTTTGTCAATGTTGCAAAATGTTGTCAATGAAAAATTTCAAAACGTTGCTCGATTGTTGCAAATCTGTTACCAATAGTCACAACTAGATTTGAATTATTTGGATCAATTGGGGAGACATATTTAAGATGTATGAACCCTATCCAATCAAGAGATTGAGTCAGGATACCTTTTGAAGCAAAATTGAATGAGAAAACCACCATTTCTAAGCAATTTTTTGTTCTGTACAGTCTTGTACAAATTGAATAAGTACATCAATTGACATTACAGGATTGGGGTATGAGTCTACTTCCTTTTGCATTTTATTTGGCTTGATTTGGTGTTGGTTTGTGCAAGACATCAATTTCTCTGTTAGACCGGGCCTGAAACCCTCACTATTTGGCACTGTCATGGAGATTTGGCCCTAACTTGCATTTTCACCATTGGAATTCAATGCCCCTTGGTGAAAAGTAAGTTAAGAAAATGTATTTTAATAATCCAAAGGCTCAGAGTTGGGGGAGTTGTTATATTTCTTCAAAGTTGATGCCCTAGGCTAAATATCTACAATGTATTTAGCCAGCGAAGAGGAGAAATGCATGCAACAACAATACAAGGGTGATTTGGGTCTAAGTTTCTGATTGATTATAAGTGCTTGAAGACCACTCAAGACCACCAAGTGATTGCATCCAGTCTAGGTACCCATCTTTGAGCCATTTCATCAGATCCTAGTCTAACCTAATCAATTAGTCTAGAGTGTCATTGTGATAGTTTGAAGGTGCTAGACTAGAGTGGTTAGTAGTTACTTTGGAAATTTGTAAGTGTTATGTTAGAAGATTTTAATACCCATATTTAATATCCTTGGTGGTGTAAAGAACCTCCCATTTTTATGTGTTGGTGTGTTTTAGGGTTGAATTAGGTGTTTTTGTGTGGATTGGAATAAGATCCAATAGGTTAGATACAATGTTGTTCAACTTCATGTTGGTAAGATCCAATAGTGCTCATTAGGTGATTTAGGGTCATTTTGGCCTAAAATAGGGAAAAGTTGCTATTTTGATGTAATATGGGTTTAGTGTATGTTTTAGGACCCTACGTATCCTAACTAGGGTCATGGAAGTCAAACTCATCCATGGAGTTGACAAAAAGAGTCAAATAACTCAAAATGCAAAAAGTGGCTAGCAACTTTGAAAAGTTGCTCGAGCAACTTTTGCAAGAAATTAGAAAAATGAAGTTAGAGCAGTTGTAACTACCCATGCTCGGTATATGAGCATGGATTAGATGATTTGGATAGGTTAATGAAATTTTGGATTGCAACATTTATTTTGTGAACTTATGTACGGATGGTTTTGACTGTATCCTTGTAAAATACAGAGCTTTCTACATTCTATACGGTCCTATACAGATTGAACAAGGAGATCAGACCCCATGGGGGTGTAGTTTTTCATGTTATCTTTCTTTTACATATTTTGGTTTACTTTGAAGTTCTAGGAGTAGAGAGTTACATTAATTGCATGGTCACTGGTCTGTGATTCCATTTGCAGAGTCTCAGTGCCCAAAATGGCTCTAACCTAAGCATCCACTGGTGGAAATGGCTGAAACCCTAGGGGATGAAAGGCTAGAGTCTATAAATATGATTTTTTCTTTCATTTTTGTGGTTTTAATGAGGTTTCAAGACCAAGTTTGAAGCCCTATGGTTAACTGTTAGGAACAGGTGAGCCAGGACTGGGGTAAGAAGGATTTGGCATGAGCACCCATGATCTTGGGGAAAGGACTTAGGGGAATTTGTAGAAGCCCTAAACATTCTTCTTGAAGATTCAATAGGTGGTGGATGGTGAAACAAAGGTTGAAGGTCAATTTGAGAATTGTTTGTACTGACTGGTCCAGAGGCCTAAATAATAGGCTAAAAACTAGGGTTGTGGGTGCATCCAGAAGCCAGGGTTTTGGATTTTGATAGGGTTGGTAGATACCTTGAATATTTTCAAGGTATTTTGTGGATTTTTTTGGGATTTTTTGGAGTACTAGCCCAAAAACAGTGAATTTTGACCTACTAGGAAATAGGGCAATTAGTCCTCTTAGTGAATTTGATACCAATTGGATTGGTAAAGTATCTAGAATTATGGGAAAGGGTTCATAATGAATTTTAATGGGCCAAGGACATAGACAAGATTATATGGGATGTATGGGAAGATCCTAAGCTAGGGGTTTGGGATTCTAGGAGGAAATATAGTGAGGAAGTCTAGGTAATTAAGGAACTAGTTGGACTAGTTAAGCCTAGAAACTTTGGAAGATCAACTATACCTTGGAGGAGAAGTTGGTAGTGAGGGTCTTGGAGATCCTAATTGGAGAAGAATAAAAAAGGAAGTAACCATTGGATGGTTAGGAGAGAGAAAGTAACATATTGAGTAAAGAAATCACTAGAGTACCAAACCCTCTGCATTAGAGCTGTATCAGAGCCAAAATTTCTTAAAGTTTGTGTATGTTTGAAGGGGAGGAGAGTCAATAGGTTGACATCATGCCTCCTAAGGAAATGAGTAGGGATGCCATTATGGAATTGGTTCAGGGCCTCTTGGAGAAGGCTAGTGTGTCTGAGACAAAGAGTAAAAGATGATCACAACATGGGAAGATGAGAGTGATGAGGATGTTGAAAGTCAGATAGATGAGTCATCAAACAAAGGTAAAGAACCTGAGATGGATAAAGACAAAAAGTTATTCTTGTAAGCCTTTAAGTCCATTAAAAAGGATAATATGGAACACATACCTTATTACCATGTCAGCCTGAATGGAGAAGAGTTGTTGGATTGGCTAGAGGCCATAGACAATCAGTTTGACTATAAAGAAGTATCAGAGGAGAAGAGGGTTAGCTATGCCAATGCTAGGCTCAAAGGATCTGCATTGGTGTGGTGGAACATGATGCAGGATGATAGGGTAACCAGTGGAAAGAAGAAGATAGTTTCTTGGGAGAGGATGAAGATCAGATTGAGGGCACAATTATTGCCTACTGACTATGAGATTCAGATGTATCAAAAATTACAAAACTTAAGACAAAAGGAGATGACAGTGAGTGCCTATACTGAGGAGTTTCACAAACTGAGGCTAAGGGATAGGAGGCAAGAAGAAGAAATGGAGAAAGTGACAAGGTATCTTAATGGGTTGAGACAAGGGATACTAGATGAAATTAGCATGATGGCTCCTGATAGTATGCATAAGTGTTTTTAGTTAGCCTTGAGAGAAGAGGATAAGGCTAGAAGGAGGAATGACTTCCATCAAAGAGGAAGAGGTGGTAAAAATAACAAAGGTTTCAGAGGCAGGAGTAATTTTGGCATAGTAAAAAGGCTAAATAGACTAGAGGAGAATTAGTCTATGGATAAAAGTGGAGGTAATCAGTTTAGAGGATCTTTTCAAGGAGGGGGATACAGAGGAAGAGGACCACCAAGAGGTAGGTTTCTGTCCCAAGGAAGATCAAATTCAATCTTTACTAGCAGATGTTATAACTGCAATCAAGTGGGTCACACAATGGGTAGGTGTCCTGAAAAGGCTACCTCATCTTCTATGGGAGATAGGAGGATAGTTGGTTCAAGAAGATGATACACAAAGTGTCACTTCTCCCATTTCCAAGGCATGACCAGTAATGGATGGAGAAAATCTAAAGCTAAGAAGAACTTTGTTGAAGGTACCTTGCACTATAGAGCCACCTCAAAGAAATAATATGTTTAAGACAACTTGTAGGTCTCATGGGAAGATATGCAAGGTGATAGTGGACTCAAGATCCACTGAGAATATAGTATCCATAGAGATGGTGGAAAAATTAAAGCTTAGAAGGATACCTCATACTACACCCTATAAAGTTTCATGGTTGAACAAGGGTCAAAAATTAGTGGTAGATGAAAAAACCTTGGTGGAGTTTGAAATAGGTGAATATAAGGACAAGGTCCTATGTGACATATTGCCCATGGATGCATGTCATCTTCTTTTAGGGCATCCTTGGCTATATTATGTGAAGGCTATCCATGATGGAGAAAAGAAAAACTATGTTATCACCAAGCTAGGGAAGAAGTTTCAAATGGATCCATTGCAGGAACCTAATGAGGAGAAGCATGTGGGAACTGTAGAAGTTGAGAAATCCAACTTCACAGAACCCAAAGAACACCTAAATGCAAGAACCTATTACAAAAGAGAAGAAGGAAGAGGGAAAGAGAAGAACTCAGAAGTTGCTCAGAAAGTGAGAGTGAAATTATAATCTGAATTAATGAAGAAAGAACTACAAAGTTTAACCTATAAAGGTGAAAAAAACCCTAAAAATAGAAAAGCTAGGTTGCACATTAATAATTAATATAAATATTAATTATAATGCACGTAAGAGATAGCTTAAGTAAAACTAGAGTAATAAACAACTTAATTAATTAAATCAAAGTGATCTAATTAATAAGTGTAAACATATAATTACTCTAACACCCCCCCTTAAGTGAAGCTTAGGAGGTAAGCTAACCTAGCAAAGCTATGAAAGCAGGAAAATGGGTCCTGGCAATAAGGCCTAATTAGGTACCCAAGCACAACCAAATCTTTGTAAAGTGGAGAAATAGAGAAAACCACATGGGGAAAACCCTACTGCAAGAAGAGATAGAAAAAAATAGAAAAGAATGGCTCAAGAGACTCTCTCAAAACCATAAGTACAATCAAACCCCCCATGAGAGAGGGATGAGACACCAAAGCCCCCCCAGAAATATGGAACCCCTATAGGAATGATCAAACCAATGGAACTCCAATGTGGAAGAAATAGAGGTACGAAGCAACAAGGAAACCCATAAATGAGAGGTGAAACTGGAAGGCCAAGATGTTTCTCAAAGGAGAATGAATGAGACTCCTAGAATGGAATCCCTAATGAAGGTGGGCCAATAGATGGGCTGAATTTGTCAGCTGGGAGGAGATGAATGTCCTCAGATATGCCCTCAACAACTGGAGGGGAATGCTCAATGTAGGGAGTGACCATATCATGGACTGCTAAAGAAGAATCATGCTAAACAAATGCAAGCACAATAGGAGGAGGAGGTGGAGAAGCCAAAACACCAATCTCATTAGCAACACAGAAGTTCAGGTGACCTGACTTCTTCTCACTAGGCACTCGTGAAGAAGGAGAGATATTGTCTGACATTGGAGATGGTGGACCAAAATGGGAGAAGGAGTACAGGCGGGTGGCATGATCAATTTTCCCTATAGCAACAATGTGGCCAGTCGCACTATCTCTGATGTGTACAAAATTTGCATATAACTCAACTGTCTTCTCTGTCTCGCTGTGAGTAATCTGATAAATGGACAGAAGGTTTGATGACAAGGATGGAACATATAGCACATCATGGAATGCATCGCCAATGATGTCAATAGAACCCTGACCACACATAGGCATAACATTATCATTCCCCATCAAGATGTGTGGGGTAGGAGAGGCCGCAAAAGATGAGAAGGAACTCCAAGAAGATGCCATATGATGTGAAGCACAAAAATCCAAAAACCACGTAGAAGAGGGAGCTATAGAAGATGCACATAAGGCATGACCCTTTCCATTTTTTGACCCATCTTCCTAAGATGATGATGAAGAAGACCAGCAAGAAGAGGAAGAAGGAATATTAATATTGCTCTTATGAAGAAGAGCTGTCAAATCAACAATCTATTGGGCATATCCATCTACCTTCTTCTGAGAGAACTGAGACTCATCATGATTAAACTTATTGCAATAAGTACACTTGGGTTTGTCTATCATTGATTTCCCCATAGGTGAAGGAGGTGGGCTAGCTGAATGCTAAGAAGGAGAATCCTTCCAAGATTCTGTGGATGATGATACCTAATTCTGGTCTGGTTTCCATGGAGATGGGTGAGAAACCAAGGCATGGCTCATAGAACCTAAAGCATCATTCAACTGTTGAATCTTTAACTACTCTCGAGTCAAATGATCACAGAAGGCCGCAAAGGAAGGCATATAATGCCTAGGACCCAAGGCAGCCATTGTGGAATAGAAAGTGGAGGAGAAAATCTAAAACTCTCCATGAAGCCTTGAGAGTATCAAAAAGATACACTCATCATCTGATTTGGTCTTCCCACATCCATGTAAAAGTGATCGGAGAGCATTGAACTTCATCAAGAAGTCCTCAATGGTGGAAAAACTATCAGGAGACAAGGATGTCAACTTTGCATAAAGCTGAAGTGCCTGAAATGCATTCACTGTGCCAAACAGATCTGCAAACTTTCCCCAATAGGCGTGAGGAGTGGTCAAACCATCCAGATGAAACATGAAGCTATCTGAAATGTGTAGTGCAATCAAACCCATGGCTTCATCCATTTTTTTTTTGTGCTGAAGGACCTCAAACGAATGCTGTAGAATAGGTTGGTTCTCATCCAGATATGACCATAAGCCATGTGACATGAGTATCCTAGTCATGTGTGCTTTCCAGGTGTGATAATTGTGTGGTGTTAGTCGTGCCACAAAGGGGTCCAACATTGAGAGAAGAAGTAGATGGAAGTCGAAGGGTAGTTTCTAAATTAAAGTACAAAAAGAAAATGCACCCCCACAATGTATAAATCTATCCCCTGTACAACAAAGAAACAACTATAGAAAGCACAAAAAATGAGAAGAAAACTTGGACGCTAGATGCATAGAGGGAGGAAATGGAAGCCTCTACTTCAACAGCAAAAACAAGATCTCAAATGGCTGAATCAGAAATCTAGACTAGCACCATCGCGTCTGTCTTGGAAACACCTTTCCAATGATGTTTTGTTTTCTGAAAATAGACACCGTATGCACAAGTTACAACCGAGAAACCAACTGCTCCTCAAAAAATGAGCTCTCTAGAAAAAACCAGTCATGACAAAAAATTTGACAGTCAAATGACCATCGCAACTGCTAGGAAAAAAATTGACGGCCATCTGCATGTCACGGGCACGTCTCACCGGAAAAATTTTCTGGTAACCAGAAAATTTGAAAAATGCTGGAAAATTTCAAAAAAACTGCCGGAAAAGAATTTACCGGCAGGTGACATCAATAATGATGTCACCTCTATGTGTTGGCGGTGGCAGCTGGTGGCAGGCCGCTGATGGAGGTGGTAGCCGGGCAGTTCCCAGGTAGTAGCACCGCTGGGGGCTACTCCAGCGGATGACTTGTGGCTATTGGGCGGCGCGCCAGCAGGGGCTGGGGTGGCAGCGGGGTGGCACCAGGGTGGCATGGCGGTGGCCGTTCTGGCTACGCCTCCCAAAACCTTAAAAAAACATTTTTTTTGCATTTTTTTAATTTGTTTTCTTGATTTGCGTGTTGTACAGCCTAGGAGGGAGAAAATTTTTCCCAGATGTCACTGTGGCCAAAAACAAAAAACTTTATATGATTTTTGACTCTCTCAGGCCTTCTGAGCATGATGGTGGCATCCGTTTTGGATCAAAATGCTCTAGAAAAGAGTGACTCCTCCAAAATGAAGAAAAAAACCCTAGAGAAGCTGTGGCTTTCATCTTTGAATCACAGCTTTAAAACCCTCAAACCAGGTAGCAGCAGGGAAGGTTTGATACCATGTAGAAGTTGAGAAATCCAACTTCACAAAACTTGAAGAACACTTACATGCAAGAACCTGTTACAAAAGAGAAGTAGGAAGAGGGAAAGAGAAGAACTCAGAAGTTGCTCAGAAAGTGAGAGCGAAATTATAATCTAAATTAATGAAGAAAGAACTACAAAGTTCAACATATAAAGGTGAATGAAACCTTAAAACTATAAAAGCTAGGTTGCACATTAATAATTAATATAAATATTAATTATAATGCACCTAAGAGATAGCTTAAGTAAAACTAGAGTAATAAACAACTTAATTAATTAAATCAAAGTGATCTAATTAATAAGTGTAAACAAATAATTACTCTAACATAGTGTGATGCTCTTGAGTGGAAATGAGTTTCTAAAAGCTATGAAGAAGGAGAAAGGAGTCTATTGTGCAGTGATAGTGAAACCAAAGGAGGAGACCAAAGAGAAAGTCAACATGCCACCAGAGATACAAGAATTGTTGGAAAAGTATCATGACATAGTAGATAATGGGTTTCCAAGTTCCCTACCACCCATGAGGGATGTGAGTCATCAGATAGACCTCATTCCTAGAGAAAATTTTCCAAACAAAGCAGCATATAAGATGACACCAAGTCAAAATGCAGAGATAGCAAAACAGATTCAAGATTTTTTGGAAAAGGGATTGATAAGGAAGAGTTTGAGCCCCTATGTTGTGCCTACTATTATTGCACCTAATAAGGATGGAAAATGGAGGATGTGTATGGACTCTAGAGCTATAAACAAGATTACAATTAGATAGAGGTTCCCAATGACCCAGATTGAGGATTTGATGGACAATTTGGGAGGTTCATGTTATTTTTCAAAGGTGGATTTAAGGTTAGGATATCACCAAATCATGGTTAGGCCTGGTGATGAGTGGAAGACAACCTTCAAGACCAATGAGGGGCTGTATGAGTGGCTAGTTTTGCCCTTTGGCCTAACTAATGCAGCTAGCACATTCATGAGGCTCATGTTTGAAGTGCTAGCAGATTTTATTGGTAAGTTTGTAATAGTATATCTTGATGAAATTTTGATATTTAGCAGGTCCAAGGAGGAGCACATGAAGCATTTGGATATGGTCTTGAGGAGGCTACATCAAGAAAAGTTGATGATCAATCAAGACATGTGTGAGTTTCTGAAAACTGAACTAGTTTGCCTTGGTTTTGTGGTTGCTAATGGATGTATGAAGATGGAACTTGATAAGGTTAAGTCAATATTGGAATGGCCTACACCTAGGTCCATAGGGGATGTTAGGAGTTTTCATGGATTGGCCTCATACTATAGGAAATTTGTAAGAAATTTCAGTCATGTATGTGCCCCTATTCTCAACACTATAAAAGGTGGAATCAAATGTCAGTTTAAATGGACTATAGTAGCAAACCAAGGGTTTGAAATGTTGAAATAGAGGATAGCAGAGTTACCTACACTTAGGTTTCCCAATTTCAATAAGCTATTTTTGGTAGAGTATGATGCTAGAAAGCTAGCCATTGGAGAAGTGTTAAGCCAAGAGGGACACCCTGTGGCATTCTTTTCAGAGAAGTTAAATGAGGCCAAACAAAAGACTCTACCTATGATTTGGAGTTGTATGCTATGGTACAATCCCTAAAAAAATGGAGACACTATCTCTTACCTAGGGAATTTTTTGTCTACACTGATAACCATACTCTAAGTTTCTTTAATGGGCAAGACAAATTAAATCAAAGGAACTTGAAGTGGGTAGAATCATTGCAAGCTTATACATTTTTCATAAAGCATAAGAAAGGGGTTAGAAACAAGGCTGCAGATCCTCTTAGTAGAAGAGTTTTAACCATACATGAGATACAATTACAAAGTGTAGGGATGAATGATTTGAAAGACCTCTATAAGGAGTACAAAGATTTCAAAGATGCCTATGAGGCTTGTGTGAAGTTCCAACAGGGATTTAAAGTGTATTTCGATGATTTTATGTTGTAGGAAGGCCTATTGTTTAAAGGACACCTTGTGTATACCTCAGTGCTCAATGAGGGAGAACATTGTGAAGGAGAAACACCAAGGAAGCCTAGGAGGCCAATTTGGAGTGGAAAAAAAATTGGAGCAGGTGAATAGGAATTACTATTCACCTAAGTTATAGTTAGATGTTAGGAGATTCGTAGAGCAATGTCAGATTTGTCAGAGAGAAAAATGAAAAATTAGTAACAGTGGGTTGTACCAACCCCTGTCCATACCCCAAAGGCCTTGGGAGTGCCTAAGTATGGACTTTGTGTTGGGGTTAACAAAGAAAAAAAGGGGTCATGACAGTGTATTTTTGGTAGTGGACAATTTTAGAAAAATGGCTCACTTCATTCCATGTAAGAAAACCAATGATGCTTCCCAAATTGCAGGGCTATTCTTCAGAGACATTGTAATTATCCGTGGATTACCAATGAATATAGTAAGTGACAGAGATAGTAAGTTTGTGGGTCATTGTTTGAGGACCATTTGGAAAATGTTGGGTACAAACTTGTCTTTCTCTTTAGCCTACCACCCACAGTCAGATGAAAAAATGGCGGTAGTGAATATGTCACTAGGGAAATTGCTAAGATGCTTGACTAAACAACATGGTCAGTCATGGGATCACATCATAGGGTAGGCAGAATTTTCCTATAATGACTCCATTAATAGGAGTACTGGTAAAAGCCCCTTTGAAATAGTATATGGGGTCAATCCTAGAGGGATCTTAGAGTTGAATGATCTCAGTTTGAAGGACAAAAGGAGTGCACAAGGGGAGTAATTTGCAGAATAGATGAAGGAGGTTCATGATCAAGTCAACAAGACTTTACAAAAGCAAGTGGAGAAGTATAAGTTCAAAGTGGGGGATCTATTACTTGCCTACCTCAGGAAGGAAAGGCTACCGAAGGGTCAGCCAACTAATATACTCATGAAGAAGATAGGCCCATTGAAGATTTTGCATAAGTATGGAAAGAATGCCTATGAGGTGGAGTTGCCTCCTAATTTGGGGATTTCACCAATTTTTAATGTTTGTGATCTGTATCCCTACAAGGGACCATCTCTAGACACAACTCAGCCCACTCTTGTAGATTTAGGGGATGATGATTGGGTGAAAGACTTACCTACCCCAATGCCACTGAAATTAGAAAGTATACTAGATTCTAATGTGATCAAGAAGACAAGGAAGGGTAAGTACAAGGAGTACCTCTTCAAGTGGTAGGGCCTACCTAAAGCTGAGGCCACTTAGCTGACAAAGGAAGAAATTTTGAAGCATGGGGTCACCACTAAAGACCTCCTAACTCAAGGGACCTGAGTTCTTTGTCCCAGGGGAGTATGGTGCAGAGCACCTCCAATTTTGATGTGTTTGCATGTTTTAGGGTTGAATTAGGTGTTTTTGTGTGGATTGGAATAAGATCCAATAGGTTAGATACAATGTTGTTCAACTTGATGTTGGTAGGAGCCAATAGTGCTCATTAGGTGATTTAGGGTTCTTTTGGCCTAAAATAGGGAAAAGTTTCTATTTTGATGTAATGTGGGTTTAGTGTGTGTTTTAGGACCCTAAGTATTCTAACTAGGGTCATGGAAGTGAAAATGATCCATCGAGTTGACAAAAAGAGTCAAAGAGCTCAAAATGCAAAAAGTGGCTAGCAACTTTGAAAAGTTGCTCGAGCAAATTTTGCAAGAAATTGGCAAAATGAAGTTAGAGTAGTTGTAACTACCCATGCTTGGTATATGAGTATGGATTTGATGATTTGGACAGGTTAATGAAATTTTGGATTGCAACGTTTATTTTGTGAACTTCTGTACAGATGGTTTTGACTGTATCCTTGTAAAATATAGAGATTTTTGCATTCTGTATGGTCTTGTATGGATTGGGAAAGGAGATTGGACCCCATGGGGGTGTAGTGTTTCATGTTATCTTTTTTTTACATATTTTAGTTTACTTTTAATTTCTAGGAGTAGAGAGTTACATTAATTGCAAGGTCACTGGTCTATGATTCCATTTGCAGAGTCTCAGTGCCCAAAATGGCTCTAACCTAAGCATCCACTGGTGGAAATTGCTGAAACCCTAGGGGATGAAAGGTTAGAGTTCATACATATTCTTTTTTCTTTCATTTTTGTGGTTTCAATGAGGTTTCAAGACCAATTTTGAAGCCCTATGGCTCACTATTAGGAACATGTGAGCTAGGACAAGGGTAAGAAGGATTTGGCATGAGCACCCATGATCTTGGGGAAAGGACTTTGGGGAATTTGCAGAAGCCCTAAAATGTCTTCTTAAAGATTCAAAAGGTGGTGGATGGTGAAATGAAGGTTGAAGGTCAATTTGAGAATTGTTTGTACTGACTGGTCTAGAGGCCTAAATAATAGGCTAAAACTAGGGCCTGATGGATACTAGGGTTGTGGGTGCATCCAAAAGCTAGGGTTTTAGATTTTGATAGTGTTTATAGATACCTTGAATATTTTCAAGGTCTTTTGTGGAGTTTTTTTGGGAGTTTTGGGAGTACTAGCCCAAAAATAGTGAATTTTGACGTACTAGCAAATAGGGCAATTAGGCCTCCTAGTGAATTTGATACCAATTGGATTGGTAAAGTATCTAGAAGTGTGGGAAAGGGTTCAAAGTGACTTTTAATGGGACAAGGACATAGAAAATATTATATGGGATGTATGGGAAGATCCTAAGCTAGGGGTTTGGGATTCTAGGAGGAAATCTGATGAAGGGGACTCCCCTTAATACCACAAGTACATGACAGAAACAAAGAGAAACAACCAAAATTGCAAGAACAAAAAATTGGCTTCTTATTGGCTCCACAAATGTGAAATTACAAACTTCAAAATTACAATATCAAAATCCACATGGGCATTCCTTACAATAATCTATAGGACAAAGCCTCAAATAACCACCCAGAACTGCCCTAGAAAACACCACGGGCCTTCCTTAAATAGGCAATTTTCCACCGCCCGAGAAGGTTCTAGAAATCTAGCCATTAAGGCCGAATACCCTTAGCATTTAATTATTTTTCACTTTTATTACAAAAGGGTCGGCTTTAAATATTTACAAAACATGAGATTAGGTAGCCCAACTTCCGGAAGCCATAACTTTTGAACCGTAGCTCCGATTGGCTATTATAACCACTTTCCGGAAAGGGGAGATTGTGATCTACAGAGTTTGACTAGCAAAGCACAAATCATTCACGGGTTTGACCTCGATCCAGAGCCTCTAAGGTCCTAAAAATTGAGCTCAAAGGTTTTGCACCCTAAAATCTCAACAGTAAATCCTTAATAACTTCGCCAATACAGATGATCTGGCAGTGAAATTCAACTGGCAT